>JAQFVV010000038.1:4397159-4640338 GCA_028023455.1 Epiperipatus broadwayi | reverse complement strand
AAAATTATCTAAATGAACTTTAAAAGGTATTTAATAATTTCATATATGTATGAATAATATATAAATATATTTTTGAGATTGATATATATATTTTTTTTATTTACTTTTATTTTTCATTATAAAATACAACGTTTTATAAGTAGTCAATTTAATCATCTTGTTTTATAATAATATTAAACATATAACAGATGTTAGGATAAATATTTAAATAATTTAAAATCTTAAAATGTAATTTATAAGTTGATATTGTATATGAACTATTATATTTATATTATAATTATTAGGCAAAATATGTCTTTATATATTTAATCTATATATACCTATTACAAGTATATATACATAGTTATTCTTTATATTTATATTTAAAACATCAATATTATTTAAAGTTGAACTATAACATAAAATAAAGGATGTACTATTTGTTTTATAAATAATGCCTTTGTAATTATTTAAAAGAGCGATACTATATTATTCTTATTTTCTTTTAATGCCAAAGTTATTATGAAATTAATTGAATTTATAAATAATAAAAGATAATTTCATATTTCATTTATTATTTGGTTTGTAGATCACTTACACATATTATTATTCATTCAAATATTTAGAGATACATAAATTTACATAATTAGATGTGTATATTTGAATTTAGTAGAAGTCCCTTTGTTTCTGATATATATATATTTGATTAGTTATTCACATCATCTTTGAAAATAAATTATAAAAATAGATCTCATTGCTTTGCATGATTTTAGATTTGTTTTATGTATAGCTAGCTGGAAGTGCATTTAAACAATTTATTTAATTATAACCGGGATAATTTTGTCTTTCTTCAATTTAAATGAAATGCAGCAAGTACGTTCCATTACATTTGGCTTGCCCAATCTTGGGGCTGCCTAATAGACGTTCCATTACAATATATATATATATAAACAAAATTACCCAAATTCACAACTCAATCAGACTAGCCAAAAATATAAACTCTAAAACATAACCAATTGTTTCACTGATACAAGAAGACTCCTTGTCTGCTTGTGGCAATGAAACCATTGGTTGTATTCTAAAGTTTATATTTCTTGGTTAGCAGTGAAACCATTGATTGTATTTTAGAGTTTATTATATTTTTGGTTAATCTGATTAAGTTGTGAATTTAAGGGTAATTTTTATTATTTTACTGTCTAGTTTAGTTTAGGCTTTTAATGTTTATATACATGTATAGTATACAAATATAAGTATATTGGCTGTACTAAACATAAAATAATTAGAAGGGACATTCAACTCAGACTTTCAAATTCTCTATAACTATTTTCTCCATCTTATACAATGCATAAACATGACCACATATGAAAAAAGATAAATGATCTTCAATATGTGTATTTCATGCTGAACCACCATTCGTCTGTTGGTCCAGATCATCATCCTTCACACATATATACAATCAGTGCTCAGTTCATATTAAGATAGCAAATCTTCAAACTTTAATGGACAAGCTTTAATATTCTCCAATTTCAAAGTCTTCAGTCATCCATATCATTGAAGAAACACTCAAAGCCATTGCTGATGACAATATTATAATCATATCCATGTTGACTTTAAGTCATTCTGAGCCTTCGCATATATGATTTTAATATATCCATTTAAACACACAGAAGAGAGATGGATAGAGTATATGCTGAATATATAATATTGAAATATATTGTCTATAGTAAATATAATGCAATTAGAATGGACTTGAACTCAGAATGTCAAGCTCTCTACAGGTATACACTCCATCTTATAAAACAGATACCCATGGCAACAGGCATGTGAAAAAGATAATCTCCAATGTACATATTTTGTGCTGAATTATCAGTGGGTTCATAACACCATCTCTCATATATATATATATATAACCAGTGCTCATTTTATATTAAAATAACAAATTTTCAACTTTTAGTGGACATGCTTCAATATTCTCTACCCTACAACTCTTCAGCTATCCATATCATTGAAAATCTTATAATGAGATAATCAAATCTCTTGCTGATGCCAATATTATTTTCATACCCATGTTGACTTTAATTTATTCTGGCTCCTCACATATATGATCTTAATATGTATGGGGAGAAGGTGGTCTGGACTAACTTATGAGTTTGATATTATATATATAAACAATAAAAAATTGAGATAATTTTATCATTTATACAAATAATAATGAATATGTTCAGCTGAATTAAGTTAATTCCTGAATTAATTTTTCTACCTATATATATAGTAATCTGCTTTTTAAAAATTACACAAAAGTATAATGTCTTTATTTTACTTAATTCTATTATGATCACATTTATTTTCAACGTGCATTCTACACTCATAATAAAATTACATTATTAATAAAATACGCATCGTAAGTATTATGATGCTTTGATTTGAAGATTTTTATAAAAAAAAATTTAATACAATTTAAATTCATAATAAATAGACAATAATTTGAATTTTCGTAGCTGTTTTTAAAACAACAATGGATCCAATTGTGATTTTAAAAACATCAAATAAAAAATCACATTTGTAAACAACTTTTTAAATTTTATTTGTTCATACAACTTTGCCAAAACACCACACATCATTAAATATAAATAAAAGCAATTTACAAATTGAAATTTTGAAAAGATATTATTTGATTAAGTCAAACTGTAAAATTGCAGTCATTTGTGAGATATTTAAGTGCTCAAGAAAGTCTTTAGGGTTAAATAAGGTTGCATTATGAAAAATTGCAATCCATTTGAGTATCTAATAAAATTATAAAAGGTTAAAAGTTTAAATATAAAAAAATTGAATATATCTAATAAAAATCTCAAACCTTAAATTGCAGACATTTATAAATAATTTTCAGTCTTTGTGTGCATTTTATATGTATATGAATGGGTACTGCCATACTTTATGGGATATTGTTAAATAAGGGCTTTAGCTTTTCATTCTTCATATCTTCTTCACCATAAGTTATGGCAGTCACATATTTGTATTGTGTGTAGTAGATTACAACCAAGTAATAAGTGTAAAATGTTTGACAATTTTTGTAAGAATAATCAGTCAAATGCTTGATTAGGTTGGGCATGATATATATAATTTATTGCATATGTTTTACCTTTATTAAAATGAAATTAGGATTAATTTTGTTAAGCCACTTAACATTAACTATATTCCAAACTTTTTTGTGATCTATGCTTTCAATCTTACAATTACTCATCATTGAATAGATACATCTACCTTTGATAAATAAAAAATATTTAGTTAAACAAATTCCATCAATTTCTGGTTTAACACCATTACTTTTATTATAATTTTGGACTTTGAACGTTTTCTTTTTGTTAGATAATGAAATGTTAAATTTATACTTAATGGCAAAATTTATCATCCATTGATTATTCAAACTTATAATATGTAGCTCTGTAGTAAACAGGGTGAAATATTGTTTCTAAAGCAATTGTGAATATTAATTATTTTTACTTCATATACTTCTTATAATAAAACTTTTTAAAATTAAGATAATATCAGCAGTATTGATAATAGTTTATAAGATTCTCCTTGTAGCATTTTGTTTTTAAATATACAAACATAATTCCATCTAAAATGATATACATGTAGATGCTCTGCAGAATATCAGATTTTATGATTCTAAAATGGCATTTATTAAAAAGTACTATTAATAGTATTAATTTTTTTAAGTCTATCCCTGGCATCATCATTATTATTATTTATTTTTATCAATCCTTCTTGTGCTGAAAATATATTTAAAGCCATATTTTCAGTGTTTAATACTGGATATCTATTAATTAAAGTAAAATAAAAATAATAAAATGGTTTACCCCAAGGGATGTCATAATAAGAGATTGAACTACACTATTGTCTGTGGATCTTTCCATGGACCTTTAGCTTAGATATACTCCTAAACTATTCATTGTTTTAATAAAATTTGATAAGTTTATTTATATATATTTATAATAAATAAGTTAAAAGATTTACCTGAAAACATCAAATATCAAAGTCCAATAATGCTTAAAATAGTCCTTAAAAATGTAAATCATTCATCCATCATATACAATCTCTGTCCTGGAAATCAACTGCCATTCTAGTTAAACATTTTGAGAGAAGACAGTAATATACATTTATTATTTACACACTATATCCGTTTTTAATACTATTTTAGCCAAATTACTTCTAGCTTATTTTTCTTTCCATGAATTTGTATTTTGGTTATACGACTTTGTACATCATTTAATCTGATTTAATATCTATGAAAATAACTTTTTTTCATTTTCCTATTTTAAATGCTTTTTTTATATATTCAATCACTTTTAACAAAATTCTATCAATGAAATGTCTATTACTTTCTGTATCATGACTTTTTGCTTTTATTCAATTCTTTGATTTTTTTATATTTATTTTAGATCTCAGACTTATAAAAAATATTTAATATAGCATTAATAAAATCTCCACTTGTGTTTTGATCTCCTTTATCATAAAGGTGAAGTGCCTTTTGGATTAAATTTTAATTGAAAAACAAAAAAAAAGTGTTTTAGTCACTTGAACAGAATCTTATTTTAACCTGACAGTCAAGTGTTCAAACATCAGATGATGGGAATCAAATATCACATGACTCAAATAAGCAAACATATAATTATTTTTTTATAGAAGGTTTCAAATGAAAAAATAAGTTTATTGCAATAGCTATTTTTCTTTTAACATTTTCAAATCATCCTAAATTTTGTGACTACTTACACAGTTAATAAAATCTAAACATTTGTTGTTTTAACTTTATTTTGAAATTTCAACGTTTTAATATTCAGTTTCTTTGTCTTCACAATGGAAACATAGGACTTGTAATAAATTGAAATATTGGGTGCTTCTTGCATAATCCTGAAAATTTTTTAATTACAAAATATATATTTAACATATATGTTAAATTATTTATTGTACAATTTTATTTATGTGTAACATTTATATCAGCTCCAAACTAAAGAATGTAATAATATGAAAAATAAATTTTATCAATTTTTATATATTTTAATATGTTTTTGAAACCTCTACGCCACCACACCTCTCTTGAAATATATAAAGACATCTGAAAAAGATAAATGACCCTCAAGATGTTCATGCAACAACAGCTTAAATCATTTTGTCCCAGATTTTAATTAATCTTTACCATGTTTTCATCATTTATGTGGTATTTTATTCTTATTAAATTATTAATATTAATTTAAGTGTCAAAAATTATTGTATTGATGATCTTGATATCAATTATTACACACAAATAAATTGATGATTATTATTAATCATTTATTAAATTAGAAACTATCCCAGGTATAAAGTTTGAACCCCAGTTAACTTGAAGAAAAAAAGACAAAATTACCACTTGGAATATGGTGTTATTAACAGTTGAATGTATTTAGAAAGTTTGAATAAAGTTTGAATTCTATGTAACACATTTAGAAATTAATATTAGATAATAAAAATAGTCCACTAATTTCAGATAAACACTAAAAATTAGTATAAATATTGCTCTCATGCTACAAATTACTAATAATATATTATCAAATGATCAAAAATAAAATGAATCCAATTACTCTTTAAGTTTTTTCATTTCAAAATATATTTTATTTATAGAAAAGGTACAATACAGGGGATACAATAAAATGTAAAAACTATTGGGAACTTACATTTCTTGTTCTGTCATTTTGTGATAAACATTAATAACAATTCTGTAGAGTGTACAAAGAGAGGTACACAAACAAATTTTTATACAACCAGCCTAATGATTAAGATGTACATCAAGCAAGTTATAAAAACCACAACATTTTCTATAATGATTAAAAAAAAAAGATTGGGTATAAATATAAAATACAATAAGGAACTTGCATATGGTGTTCCATTGTTTAGAAGGATAATTTAAAAGAAATACAGAAAATGTACAAATGGAATTATAAGTTAAGGTTCACACTTTTGTGGGCATTTCAAACAACTGTCCCAATGAGTAGGTACTACATCAAATGAGTTACAAAGTTACATTAATTGGTTACAGTAGTTAAAGAAATTGAGTATCAATATGAATTACAGTCAGGAACACACCAGTAGCTAAACAATCGGTCAAATAGATTGAATACTTTTTTTGATAAAACACAGTAATTGCACAGATCAGTTTAATCAGGAATGCTCAGTTGATAATAGTTTGCTATGTTTTCAGCTGCCCCTAAGTTTTGTCAGCCAGCAAAGGCAGACAAACCCTCTTATCAGATCCTCTTGCCTTTTGGATGAATTTCACAAAGAGGTTTTCAGTCTGGAGAATAGATCCTTTCTCAAACCCTGCTTTATACCTGATGGTCCATATTCTGAAATTTATAAAGATTTCCATATGAATGGAGCTGAATAGACTCTTTTTAAAGGCAGGCTGGATCATCACACAGGCCAGTTCTGGCATAGTCTTTTCATCAGTGCATAGTTTCATAGTTCTGACCAGGAATCACATTGAAATAGAAGGTGGTTAATTGTCTCTTCATGTTTGCCACACATTGGGCTCAATGAATCGATGTTGTAGCCTCAGTGATAGCATAGGAAAGCTCATGTGGATAGGGCCCCAAGGTAATTTTGATCAGGAAGTCCACATATTTGGACTACAGCCTGTGGAACTTGGTCTATTTGATGAATCTAGAAATGGCAACAGGGAGAAGGTTGGGAGTTTTGGTTTTAGAGTTAAACATCAGCTGGTAGATATCCCAGTAAGTGAGCTTGGAGCAAAACAGGGTGTTGGAAGTTTTAATGCTCCTTAGTACTAGGGTGACCTTTATGTTTTTGATCTTTATAAGTCTACTCTTCCCAACATTTATGAAATTCATAATGAATTCAATGTATATACAAAATTAAAAAGAAATTTGTAATTTTTAAATAATAAATAATAAGCAAGAATGAAGATTTATTATTACTTTTAATAACAATAATCCCACAGAGGTTAATAGTTATAAAATTTAATAAGCATTGCTCATTGTGTATGTAATTCATTTGGTGAACAATTCTCCCTCAAGTTATTAATATATGACAATAAATTGAGAAAGGATCAAAAATGGAATATATTAATCCATTCTTTAATTAAGCTTTTGAATAATTGACTTTATTGTCTTACCCTTACCAACACTGATGAAAACTCAGAGTGAACTCAACATATCCATCAGATGAAAAAAGTGGCATTTATTAATAATCTCAGGAGAGTGATTTAATTTAGTGATTACACACACACACACGCACACACACACACACACACACACATATATATATATATATATATATTGAGTTATGCTAATCTTTAATGTTTGTATATAAAGGCATGAAATAACTTTACTTTTTTCTGTATACTTATTTGCAATTAAAAAACAGATATATTAATTTGTAACTGAGATATAAAATTTATATCTAGCTAAAAATAGTCTCTGATTTCATAAATGAATAGTAATAATCATTATATATTTATTTGTAATCAAATGAATCAAAGTTGTGAGTTCAAAAAATTGGTCATTTTCAAATGAAATTGCAGTAATTCAATATATACTTTATAGTTTTGCCTATTTAGATTTTAAGAAACAAACATCTTTTCATTCACATTATTATAAGTTTTCCTAAAGCTTTTTGCAAGCTATTTTACTTTTTTCTATTTTATTTTAATTTTTAATCCGAAGTAATGATTTCTCTCTTTAAGATAATTAAAAAAATATTTTTATTTTGATAGTTCTCAATATATTCTTTCCTTTTTTGCCAATATGTTATAATATCAACATCATAATACCATCACATCTTATAATGAGCAATAAATAGTAAATAAAGAAATCAAACTTAGGATTTTTAGTCTATATTCCTCCTCCATCCATCTCAAACAACTAATACATATGATCACACATATGTGAAAAAGATAAATGATCCCCAATATATATATAAAATTTTAATGGTAACTACAATATTATACTTTAAATTTGTTTTAGCACTTTCGATTACATGGTAATCCTCATCAGCTTTAACTGAATTTAAACTGAAATTTTAACTGAAATTCAGTTAAAACTAATGAGGATTACCACATAATCGAAAGCATTAAAAGAATTTTAAACTATAATATTGTATTTACCATTAAAAAAAATTTTTTTTTAGATATATATTTTATAATGGGTATTGTATTTTACATTTAATATATATATATATATATATATATATATATATCGAGAAGTAAGGGTACAATATATATATATATATATTGGACTGTTAATGAATAGTGCTTCATATAAAAATTGTTGTTTGCAACTATTAAATAAAATCATATATTTAAATAATGAAAAGACTTTGAAATTAAAATATCTCATTTGAAAAAAAAAATCTATAAAAGTTTTAACAGTAATTAAAGGGGGAAGAAAATTTAATTTGGCAAAAACTAAACTGTAGAATAAATTAAGAAAGTGTATTTAGTAAAGTTAATCTTATTAAAAGAAAATGCAGTTAGCTCAAGGGTAATTTAACTGAGAAAATTTAGAACTATTAAAAAAAAGAAATCTTAAAAACTATAAGAAAATCTCTTTTCATTTATTTAAAATAAAATAAATATATGTGTGTGTAAATAACGAAATGATTGTAAACATAAAGAAATAATAAAATATGTGTCTGTTAAATAGGGAAAATATGAAAGTTAAATATTAAAAATAAATGAAAGTTTATAAATAAAAATTTTCTTCAAAGATTGCAAATACTCATAAGCTATATAAAAACAGGATTAGCAATGGCTACTAATTAAAGTCCATAAACAACAGGATTAATTAAAGGGCATTTTATCAAAAGAATTTAATCAAAGCAGTGGACAAATTTAAAAACTGATTAAAAAGGATAACAACAAGGTCATAATATAAATAGGGCTAAAAATTTATCAGGTAGTCATTCACATATCTAGTCTTTCATGTATTTAGATCCAGTCATCCGTTATAAGTAGTTTTTTAAAGACAATGCAGTGTTAAGCTGAAAGTTAGAATATGCAGCCAGATTCCAGCCTCAGTGTGACAGAACATCAGCAGTCTTCCAGATAGAAGTAATGACTATCTAAAAAGTTGAAGCTTCCAGGAGTGTCTAACTGCAAGAAGTAAAAGTAGCATGGAATAGCAATCATCAAAACCTCAACAGAAGCTTAAAATCCAACCAGTTGGTAAAACACACATGTAGCAGAAAATAATTTAAAGCCATCACATTTACAAATCCTATAGGTAATAAAATTTTATTATTCCACTTATTGATATTAATTAATGTAGCCATTGCAATCTTTGAAGCCTCCCTGAGTTAGTATAATAAATAAACTATAACTGCATAAAAAGAACTATTTATGTGCATGGTTGAATACTTGTACTTATTTTAATGCTTTATGTTAAATTACAATATTATTATATGTTATTAAGAATGTGTGTAGTTATTATAAATAAAGTCATGGTTTATTTAATTAAGAAATTCTATAAATAGTTTATAAATTTTAATAAGTATTTTAGTTAAAATAAATTATCTTTAAAAATTAATATTTTGTCAGTCAATTCTTTACTCATACCACTAATTAAAGCAACAGTTTATTATGTCAATCTTTTTGATTGAGCTAGTTGGAATTTCTTAGGTGCTGAATTACTTTGCCATTATTCAGGGTATGTTAGTTGCTTTTGTAATTAACTGGTGCTTGGAGTTTACTCTTAAACAAAAAAGTGCTTTGAATGATAGGTGTTGAATTTTGCAGTTGAGAAGATCTGTGGCCTTGAAACATAGTCGTAGTTAAGTATCTTATATAAAGCTCCATCTTTGTCATAGGTACCCTCTGGGTATTATGCTTCTCTGCCTAAGGGACTGGTGTGGATCAATATATAAATTGCATTGGACTAGGTCAAATTTATAATAAATCATTTTATTGTATCATATTTTATATATAAAAGTCTTACAATTTTGCTGTTCACAATTTCTATTTTTATTAAAGAGTAAACAATTTCATGCTAAATGTTATTTCCTAATCGATCTACTATCCCACCTAGTTCATATATATATATATATATATATATATCATGCAGAACCAGTGCTCATCAGTTAGATCATAAATCTGCCATGCATATATACAATCAGTACTTGGCTTATATTAAGATAGCAATTCCTTAAACATTAATAGACAACCTTTAATCTTCTCACCCCTCCAACAATTCACTCATCCATTTCATCGATAAAACAATGATAGAAAAGTCAGAGCCCTTGATACATTTGCTATTGTAGAGATACCCAACCCTTCATATTATCAGTTTATGTATCCATATATATTAATGGGAGAATGTTAGACTGGACTAATACTATGATTTAAGCTATTTCCAAGGCAATTTCTAACTTATTTATTTAGTATACTGAATGTTTGATATAGTAAATAGAGGAATTTGAATTTAGGATTTTTCATTTATATTCATTCTCCACTCCATCTCAAACACCCAGTATACATGGTCACGCACATGTGGAAATAATTTACATTATGGTATAAATCATGCCTTTCTTTCTCTTATACATGGATAGATAATGGTCTGATAATATGAAGAACTATGTTGACAAAATGTTTATATGAGTATGATTACAATATCATATCCAGCAAGAGCTTTGAGTGCTCCATTATTGGATTTTCAATTAAATGAATGATGAATTGTTAGAAAGATGAGAAAATTGAAGCCTGTCTATTAAAGTTTAAGCAATGGCTAAATACAAGCTGAGTATTGATTGTATATATGTGTGTGAGATTATAATCTGACCTAACTGATTAATTCTGGTTCTGTATAAAATACATATATTGTAGGTTTTTTTATATGTATATGGTCATGTGTATTGATTGTTTAAGATGGAGAGGAGGATGAATATAGACTGAAAATCCTAAGTTTCAACTCATATATATATATATATATATATATATATATATATATATATATATATATATCACAAAAAATCAATTCATATGTCAATGACTTAATTTAACAAGCTTTTATTACAAATGTTATATATAGAGCTCACAAATAAGCTCTTAACAAGCTTTACAGAATGTCTTCAACCCAGACCAGTTTCTGCTAGTGGCTTTCACAGTCCAGTCCTAGGATATTCAAGCATTAGATTAAAAATATCATGACAAACCTAGCACTTTATCTAATGGAAAACTAGAAAATCTAAAATTTTTAGACATTCATATATCTTCCAATCCAGCTATCTAACTTAAATAGCCATAAGAAACTGAACCAAGTTCAAATACACTATATATTAATAACTTTAGCAATATAAAATAACCAAAACCATAATAGAAAAAATAAAATTACAAAAAAATCAAGTCATATGTCACACTTGTAATATAACCTTGTTAAATTAAGTCGTGACATATGACTTGATTTCTTTGTAATTTTATTTTTTGCTATTAAGACATTGGCGATTTTATATTGCTAAAATTATTAATAAATGGTACTCAAAAGTGGAATATGGAAGGACATTTCTGTGAAAAGGTGTTTTAATAACTACCTAAATGAAACACAAAAAGAGTCTTTTCATTAATGTTACAAAAGTCATGTTGACTAGTGTAATTTTAAATATATTATCTCATATTTTAAAATATATCTCAAATATAAGTTCTTATGCAAATTTGAAATATCTTAATCTTATGTATAAGTTTTTTTACAACTCTAAAATATATTGATCTCAGGTTTCAAATACAGAATAAAATGCACTTGGAATAGGTATTAAAGGTAATAGTTTAATTTCTTAAAAAATATAATAGCTATTATTTAAACTAGATATGAAACATTTTATACTTCTCTTAGTTTATTTTGAAATCTTAGTATTTTTAAAAAAGCAGAAATGAAATTATGTAATAACAGAGTACTCATATACTTATATAATATATAATTGATAATTTGGAAAACATTTCTAAATATTTTACAATTATCTAAATATAACTACTTCACTCCTCTGTATTCTAAAATACAGAAAACTTATATTTTCTAATGAAAATGTTTAAATAAGCATGATCAAAATAATGTACAGAGTAGTAAGAGCATCATTTATGCTGTCAACTAAATAACAAGTGCATTTGAAATGAAGCAAATAATATAATATTTATCTTCAAAAATGCAGGTAAAATAATTAAGGAATTATTAAGTAAAATGAATGTATAAACATTATGTGACCATTGAAATGTACTCTTAAAGAATAATTATTACTGCAAATATTATTAAAGTAGATTTTTAGATAAATAAATGTGTTGATGCAATGATATCATAATGGCAATGAGACAAAAACATATTTAATTAATATTAAAAATATTTATTTACATATAATAATCTATATAACAGAAATATTTATTTACAATAATTAACATTTGTAATCCTAATATATTATATTTACAATGATTAATAACTTTATGAATTGGTGTACCTTTTTAAAAAAACATTTTTACAATTTTCTCATAAAAGTTACATTGACTACCATTAGTTTTCTCATTCATAAAATAGTCTTAATTTACAACCAGTACTCATAAAGTGAAATAATATACTTCTATGACTTCGTCAAGGCTATTAGGAGATATTTTACACTTTTTTTAATCAAAAATAGTATTAAAATCAATGAGCAGATGCTTAATAAATTTTAATAGGATAGCAACAAATAGTATGCAATATAAGACACATAATATTAATAATATTTATGTTGAGGATAAAAATATAATTATGATTGACCTTGATAATATACATTAAGTTAAAAAATTATAGTAGTGTTAATAATATGTAAAATTGAACATAATCTGTAAATATACACCAAAATATACTCTAATATTGAAGTTCTAAACATAGTGGACAAGGGAAATATGGACATGGAAAAATATAAACACACACTGATACTATATGCAGATAGTATCGATGAATAATGAGCCACATTCTTTCATGGAGAGGCTAAACACAGATAAAAGTATTATAATATCCACTTAAAATTGGCTCAAAATTATATTAGTAATAGCGAATGTCATGGAGTCAATAATAATAAACATATGAATAATTATCCATTTCACATACACATATAAAAGACATAATTCATTCATTTGGTTTATGATTATATGTATACTGACAAAACTATTTTCGCATAATGGTGACAAGACTTTATGTGTAAATTATATAAAATTCTCACCCACATATTTATATTTATAATAATTTCATTCATTAAATAGTTTTCACAGTATACAAATGACTGTTATGCCTGTAGGTACAATCATTTATAATTTTGAATACTCATTCAGAAAAACTTTGGAATAATAAAACCAACATATAAAATAAACATTTTCCCATTTATCTTACCAATTCCATTCTTTTAATTCTGTTCATATAAATATATCCATAATATCATAATTAATATTAATCATAACATAATATATAAACAATAGTTAGAATAATTCTAAATATTAAATATATATATACAATGTCTATACTACCCTTTTTAAGAGATTAAATATCATTTTTATAAGGAAAACCATCTTATTTAAGTCCTTTGATTCTTTTCTTGAAGTGATATATGAACATATTTTCTTTCTATAAAGTAGAATAAACACATATACATGTGAAAATATTTTGAAAAAAAAAAAACAATTTGCAATAAAATTTCACAAATGTAAAATAACAGAAGCTGATGGCAAATAATTTTAATAGCAAACAGTTTCCTTTAAAATATGTTTTCATTGGCAATAAAAATCAGAGAAGCAAGAAACAGAATAATAATTCTTTATTTAAAATTATTCTTTATGAAGTTTAATTATTGTAAGTCCACTGCTGTCACCTTAAATTATATTTATTCCTTTGCTAAGTACAATAAGAATATGTTTGAAGCAATCAGAAATTCAATAAAAAAATATTCAAATAAATAAATGAATAAGTAAACTTATGATGAATAGCTATTATTAGTTTTAATGCAAAACAATCTGGATATAGTCTTTTCATTATGATCATTAAAATGTTGGTTTTTATAAATTTGTCTTTTATGATAATTTTATAAGACAATTTTAAATAATTGTCATAGCTTCTTTTTTGTAGGCTTATTACTTTTATAGAAGTTCATCATTCTATATCTGAGTTGACATAAGTAGATTGACTATATTTAGTAGCAATAATTAGTATTAATAATTAATTAAATATTACTTAAAACATGCCAGAAATAGATCTTATTGCAAAGTTCAGAATTTAACTAAGGTTATATAACAATGAAATAGCATCCTTTTTCTTATGTGACTTCTCTTTTGGCTTTTTTTTATTAAAAACAAATAATTTATGGCTTTTTTGAAAAATATTACAATTATTTAACATCTTTTAAAGTTACTGTTTGATAAATTAGTTGAATATATGCTTTCAGAAAAAATACTACATGGATAATATGCTACTTCTCTACTCAATCATGAAGTTGATAAAAATAAAACTTAAACTTTTAAACTGACTTTTAAAAAAATGTTAAAAGACAACAAAACAATTTATTTCACAACTAAAATAAAATTAAAATTTGATGTAAAGATTTGAGGTTCAGATTTTAAGTGAAGTGGCCTTAAATTTGTAGAATATCTATTTTTATATTAATGTATGTGTTTTTTCTCCATACACATGCATTAAGATTTTTACTTCATTTTTTTTTATCAAACCATCACTTAACATTCTACATTATAATATTTAAATTAATAGCATATTATTGGCTTTTTAATTGATGTGACCTTGACTTTACACTTTAAATCCAACAATAGGGTCATGTGAGGTCTAGACAACAATAAATGAACTTGTTAATTAATGATTTTTATCAACTCTAAATAATCATCAAATCAATTTTTTAATAAAATTATAACTGATTTTTAAAATAAACATATGTTTTAATATAATACCTTTTTTCACTATTTTACTTTATCATAACTAAAACTTTCTAATATTGTAATAGATGTATTTAATTTTAAAATACACTTATTACTTTTTATAAATCTTTTTAATTTTCAATATTTCACATGCATGCATTAAACATTCACACACATACACGCACATTAAATACAAATATTTTTAGTGCAATGAAAATAAATTATTGAATGACATTTAAAACCAATTAACATTAATGCTAATCTCAGTCACTTATACTTACTATTTTTAAACTTTAATTTTAAATACTCTCATGTAAATTGACATTTAATAAACCATAACTATTACCCTAAAACTATTTATTTTAAAAATCAACAACTAAAATCCTAATAAAGTTATATAACTATTTCAAACAGCATACACCAACTTTATCAATTGCATCTGTTTGAAACATTTAATTTAAAAATATTAATTTTATTCTTTCAAGTAAATATTAAACAACTTAAGATAACTTTTTAAATAACTGCTAATTAACTAGGCTAGCTGAATTACTTTAACTCATACTATTTGAACATATGATTTAATACCGATAAAAATGTACTTATTATAATCTTAAAAATTTTTTAATGCATAAAACATATATTTAACCCACATGGTTAAATATATGGTTACATTTTACTCCCTCCTCCCAGTAAAAAAGAATTGTTTTAACAAATATTATTCTAGCATGCATACACTTTCTTTATTCATTTTTAACTAGAAATTCCTTTTTTCTATAGATAAGCGTTGAATTAATATTTTATGACTGATTGACAGCCAACATGTTAGGCAATACAAAAACTATACCATTAATCCAACAAAGAGTTGATATCTAGCTAACCAATCAATGGTTACATGAACAGGCACCATGTAACATGGAATTTTAAAACACTACAGTATGAGTTCTCTTGTTGACAATACCCCAGCTAAATATAATTTTTAAAATACAAGGTTCATTTATAATTCAAAATACATTATATTACTTCTTAGAGTATCTTTATTTCAAATATAGATTCTTTGATAATTTTAACTATGTTATCTCATGTTTTAAAATATATTTATCTCAAGTATAGGATCTTTTGCAAGTTTGAAATATTTTGATCACAGGCATAAGTTCTTTTATAAGTTTAAAATATCATGACCTCATGGTTCAAATTTAGAATAAAATGTACTTGAAAGAAAATGTTAATGATAATACTTTAATTTTTTTAAAAAATATAATAGCTGTTATTTAAGCTAAACATGGAACATTTTATACTTATCTTAGTTTATTTTAGAATCTTATTATTTTTAAGAAAGTAAAAATGAAATTACATAATAAAAGAGTACTCATATACTTAAGTAATATATAATTGGTAAACGGAAAAAGATTTCTAAATATTTTATAATTATTTAAGTATAACTATTTCTCTTCTATTAACTATAAAATACAGAAATCTTATATGATCTGATGCAAATTTGAATAAACAATAGCAAAACAATACAGATGGCAGAATTGCATCTTTTATGCAACTAACTGCAGAAAAAGTGCATTTGAAATGGAGTCAGTAATATAGCATTATCTTCTAAGAATGCAAGTAAAATAATTAAATAATTATTAAGAAAAATAAATGTATAAACATTATGTGCCCATTGAAATGTACTCTTAAAAATAATTATTAATGCAAACTTTCTTAAAATAGATTTTCTCATAAACAGGTGTGCTAATGCAATATATTATGATGGCAATGAAACAAAAATATATTTAATTACTAACAAAATTATTCATTTACAGCATATAATAATCCATATAATAAAGACATTTATTTACAATAATTATTATTATTCCTTTTAACCTACTATTCTATATTTACAAATACTAACAATTTTATATTTCGGTGAACTTTTCTTAAAATACAATTTCTACATTTTTCTTATAGAATTTATATTTGCTACTCAATAGTTCTCTTGTTCATTTACAACCAGTACTCATAAAGTAAAACAATATATTTATTTGCCTTTGTCCATGTTATTATGAGATATTGTACACATTTCTTAATCAAAAAGAGTATTAAATATCAATGAGAAGATGCCTAATAAATGATAATATAATAGAAACAAATATTATGCAATGTAAGACACTTATAATATTAACAATACCTATGTTGGGATGAGAATATAAGCATGCTTAACTGATAATATATTTTAAGTTAAAAAATTATAGTGGAGCAAATAATGAATCATAAAGCTGAACATGCCTGTGAATATACACCAAAATATTCTCTAATACTGAAAATCTAGGCATCGCAAATAAGGGAAACATGGCCTAGTAAAAGTATGAACAAGCACCTGATACTATGTGAGGTGATGCTAATGAATAAATGAGCCATACTCTCTTTCACAGAGGGATTAAACATCTATAAACATAGTATAATATTTGCTTAAAATTTCCTTAAAATGATATTCCTAGTAATAAAAATCATGGAGCTAATAATAATAAACATATGAATAATTATCAATCTTACATGCACATCCATAAGGCATATAATTAATTCATTCAGTTTAAAATTATATCTATACTGACAAAACTTTTATTACATAACACTTTATGTATAAATTATTTAAATTTTCACACACATAGTAATATTCATAATAATTTTATTTATGAAATACTTTTCATAATATACAAAAAGCTATTATATATCTGGATACAATCATATATAATTTTGAATACTCATTTGAAAAAACACTGGAATAATAAAAACAACATATAAAATAAACCTTTTACTATATATCTTACCAATTCCATTACTTTAACACTATTAATATAAATATATCTATAATATAATCAATAATAATCATAATATAATATATAACATATAATAATTATATACATAAAAATATATGCACAGTAACTACAATATCCATTTTAAGAGATTAAAAGTTTTTTTCTTTTTTTGTATAAGAAAAACCATCACTTTTCACTCCACTTGTTCTATTTTTGAAGTGTATATGAACAAATTATCTTTTACTAATGTAGAGCAGACACATATACACACAGAAGTATTTTGAGAAATCAATTCACAGTGAATTTTACAAATACAAAATAATAGATGATGGCAAATATTTCTAATAGCAAACAGTTTCAGATAAAACATATTTTTAATGGCAATGAAAATTGGAGAAGCAATGAACAGAATAATAATCTTATTTAAAATTGCTTTTTGTGAACTTTCATTATTATAAGTCAAATGCTGTAAATTTAAATTATGTTTTTTTTAAAAAAAATATATTAGCAACATGGTTGAAGCAATCAACAATTTAATAAAAAATATTTACATAAATAAATAAATAAGTAACTTTGAGATGAATAGCTATATTCTTGGTTTTAACCTGAAATAATGTGGATATAGTCTTTTTATTATAATAATTAACAGGTTGGTCTTCATAAATTTGTCTTTTACAATAATTTTATAAGTCAATTATAAATAATTGTCACTGCTTTTTAAATAGACTTAATACTTTTATAAAAGTTTATCATTCTATATCTAAATTTGACATAAGTAGATTTACTATTTTCAGTAGCAATAATAAATATTAATAACTAATTAAACATTACTTAAAACATTCCTGAAATAGTCTTATTGCAAAATTCAGAATTTAACTAAATTATATAATAACATACTTTTCCTTATGTGACTTCTCTTTTCCTTTAGATTTTTAAAAAAATATTAGAAATTTTTGGCATCTTTTAAAATTATTGTTTGATAAATCAGTTGAACATATGATTACAGGAGAAATACTGCATGGATAATGTTCTAGTTCTCTATGCAATCATGAAGATCATAAAAACACAACCTAAACTTTTAGATTGACTTAATTCAAAAATTGTTAAGTAAAAAGCAAACAATTTACTTCACAACTAAAACAAAGTTAAAATTTGAGTGAAGATTTAAGTGCAGATTGAAAGTGAATTCCATTAAATTTTTTGAATATCTATTTTTATACTAGTTGTGTTTTTCCATACTCATGCACCAAGATCATTACTGCATTTCTTCATTTATCAGTCTACATTATAATATTTAAATTAATAGCACATTATTGACTTTTCAATAAATCTGACCTTGATTTTACATTTTAAATACAGACAATTCAGTCATGTGATATCTAGACAATAAATGAACTTGTTAATCAATATTTTTTATCAATTCTAAGTAATTATTAAATCAATTATTTAATAAAATTATTAACTGATTTTCAAATTACAAATTATTTTTATTAAAATATTTTTTCACTCTTTTACTTTATCATAACTAAAACTTTTTAACATTATAATTGATTTACCCTACTTTAAAATACACTTATTACATTTAATAATTTTTTTTTAGCTTTCAATATTTCACATGCATGCATTAAACATTCACACACATGCATGGACATTGAATGTAACTATTTTTAATACAATGAAAATAAATTAGTTATTGGTGGATATTTAAAACTAATTAAAAATTAATACTAATCTTAGTCACTTATACTTACTATTTTTAAACTCTAATTTTAAATATCCTCATAACAATTACACAAAAACTATTTATTTTAAAAATCAACAACTAAAAATCTTAATAAAGTTAACTAACCATTTTAGATAACATACTTTATCTATTACATCTATTTGAAACATAATAAACTCTAGATTAACTCATCTTTAGTTTAAAAATATTAATTTTATTTTTTCAAGTAAATATTAAACAACCTAAGATAACTTTTTAAATAGGGACTAACTAACTAGGCTAACTACAATACTTTAACTCATACTATATGAAGCATATAATTTAAGATTTTTATTATAATAGTACAGATAAAAAATTTACTTTTAAAAAAAAAAATTTAATGTTTTAAAACATATATCTATCCAACAAGATTAAATATATGGTTGCAATATATATTGTACTATTAACCTGTACAAATGTACTGACACACACCCAAATTGAGTTAGAGGTTGTTATAATAAAGTTACTAGAAAAATAATGTATTTAACATTTAATATTGTATTTTAGTAATTATGAATTCTATTCTTTTCTCTCATGCAAAAAATGTATGAGTGTAATTAAAAGCAGAGACTAAAACTTAATTTAATTATAGAAAATTGATAGAAAATATATTAATATATTTTCAAAAAATAATATATGTTTATTTTGCTAAACTTCCATTTTGTTAAAAATAAAATATATTAAATTTATTGTACAGATGACTCCCAAAATATTTATAAAATACAGTTGAAGTTTTTGATATGTAAGTCAAGTTGAAAAAATATAAAATGGAGTATTTTTTTTTCTCATTCTCTCCCATTTTTTTTGAAGCAGAAAAAAAAAGCAAAATAAATTATCTATCAAATAGTTCTTTTTATATACATAGTAAGTGAAATTTTATTTTAAAATTTACTTAAAATAATGGAAAGATTTCTTGTACTAATTTTTGCATGGAAACTGAAGTGCTAAGTTAAAGTAATTAGCTCATTGGTTTTTACCCTAGTGCTAATATACATTTTTGTCAACTGTTTTAAAACTGCTATCAGTAAAAGGAGTTTTGAAAATGAATCATTGGGAAAGAAATAAGGATACGAATGCCTCTAATAAATACCTTTAATGTTTTTCTTAATGATACTGAAATAAGAAAAAATACTTCAAAGAAGAAAAGAAAAACTTTCCACATAGAGGTAAGATATTTTAAAGCCAGAATTTTTAATGCTTTGATATTGGTTGCTATTTATGAATATTTAGAATAAATAAAGGAAAAGAATATTTATGAACTTTTTAAAAAAAATTAAAAAAATAAAAATCATTTCCTAACTTATTAATTTTAATATTACTTGTTTATTCATAAAGGGACTATAACAATATAATGCTTGCAAACTTATAATAATCTATCATAATAAAGTATTAAATTTTATTCCACTTCTTATTTGCATTGCTTAATTATATATACTATAATACACCATATACTCCTTAAATTACACTGTACAATGCAGTTAACATAAGATTTATTTTATTTCCTTTCTTACAGTTTCAACTGTCCAGCAGTCATCATCAGAACTACAACATTTAAACATATACAATTAATATAAAATTAATATCTATTCATACATATATCAACATATATATATATATATATATATATATATATATATTGTAATGGAACGTATATGAGGCATTTCATTAAAATTAAAGATTGAAGAAAAACAAACTTGTTCCAATTATATTTTAATAAATTGTTTAAATTGCCCTTCCAGCTAGCTTTATATAAAACAAATCTAAAATCATACTAATCAATGAGATCTTTCATTATAATTTATCTTTTAGGTTGATGTGACTAACTAATCAAATATATATATCAAAAATAAAGGGACTTTTATTAAATTCAAATATACACATCTACTATATAAATTTATGTACCTCTAAATATGTGTATGAATAATAATATATGTAAGTGACCTACAAACCAAGTAATAAATGAAATAAGAAATTATCTTTTATTAAGTCGTAAATTCAATTAATTTACTAATAACTTTGGCATTAAAAGAAAATAAGAATAATATAGTATCGATCTTTAAATAATTACAAAGGCATTATTTATAAAAATAAATAGCACATCTTTTATTTTATGTTATCGTTTGACTTTAAATAATATTGATGTTTCAAATATAAATATAAACAATAAATATATAAAGACATATTTCTGCCTAATAGTTATAATATAAAGATAATAATTAATATATAGTACCTCAACTTATAAATTATATTTTCAGATTTTAAAATTATTTAAATATTTATCTTAAACATCATCTGTTATACGTTTAATATTATAATAAAACAAGATGCTTAAATTGATCATTCACAAACGTTACATTTTACAATGAAAAATAAAAATAAACAAAAAAAAAATATATCAATCTCAAAAATATATCCACACATCACTCATATATATATAAAATTATTAAATACCTTTTTAAAAGTTCACTTAGTTAATTGTCCTTTTAAGAATTAATTTAGTCCATGAGTTTTTTCCATCTGTATATTTTTTTATTTTTAGAATGCATTCTATTAAAAGACGACGAAACGATTTCATTAAAGAAGATTATTAATTCTTAAATATATGCATATTTTATTAAAATGTTAAATCCAGCACATCAATTCCAATTACTTCCAGATTAGAATTAAATTGACGATAATACATTTAAGATAGCTATACCAGCTTTTAACTCCAGACGCGATGAAATTTATACGTTGAAATTTTTAGTTGTTCCATTGAAAAATTGCTTTAGAATATATGAAAGCGATGATGATGATGCAGCCCTAGCTGCGATATATCCTTATTACCCCGTCATAATTTATATGTTTATTACAAAATATATATGTTACTTCAGTATTTTAAAGAATGGTAAACTTTAAAGAAATAAAATGTAATAAAATTCTATCCTTCAGTTGTTTGTTCTATATCCCATTTTTAATAAGCAATATATTGATAATGGCTTCTTTATTATTGTTGCTATCGTTCCATGCGCTAGCAGATACTATTTTAAAACTCATGTTATATATGTTCTCTTTTTAAAACAATTAACATTAAAATAAAAATAAAATATCAAGTATATATATAAAATATTAAATTGAAAATTTGACATCTTTAAAAATATACACATATTATAATTTATTACATTTAATAATCATTGTAAATAAAATAATTTTTTTATAATTAATAATTTATATGTCCTTATTTATTTTAATAATTAAATGTTTATTATGATGTACTATCAATATATATAAATAAAATAATAACTTCAAATAATAACTATACTTAATAAACATAAAAGAAAAATTTAAATATTTCATATGTAAACATTAACTTAAAGAGATTTTTTTTTTAATAACAAATAACAATTTAAAAATATAATATCGACTTATCGATATTTACAATATATATATATAAATATAAAAATAAAAACAAAAACAACATTCCAAATACTCCAACTATTTTCTTAAATATGGATCCTTAATCTTTCTATAATCCCAAAACTTCTTTAAGAAAATAGTTGGAGTATTTGGAATGTTGTTTTTGTTTTTATGTTTATATGTATATTTGTATATGCATATATATATATATATATGTGTGTGTGTGTGTGTTGATATACGTATGAATAGATATTAATTTTATATTAATTGTATATGTTTAAATGTTGTAGCTCTGACGATGACTGCTGGACAGTTGAAACTGTAAGAAAGGAAATAAAATAAATCTTATGTTAACTGCATTGTATAGTGTAATTTAAGGAGTATATGGCGTATTATAATATACATAATAAAGTACTTAAAATTATTTCTGGAAAATCTATCTAAAATAAATGAAGATAATTATTCTTTTTTTAATATGAAAAGTGATGTATAAAATTCTTAAAAAAAGAAAGTGTTAAATCTTTATTGTCATCTTTGAGATGCAAAATATTCAAGAAAGGATATTCCCAAAGAATATTCTAATGATTTATTTTATTACTCGTTGATTGATTTTATTATTTTAGTTTTCTCATTAATATATTATTTCTTTACTTGCAAACTTATTAATTGCTATTTCATACATTCATTACAGTAATAAATGGAATAAAATATTTTATTTCATGAAAACACACACAAATTAATTATATTAAGTTACTGTACCACTGTATTACTTTTAGCTTATATATAACACTTGCTAATAAAATATATGCAATTAATGCCACACATGCAACCCATAAAATAAAATCCCCATAGCTCTGAGAACATGTTCTCAAAAGTATTATATCAGGAATGTACAGTAGCTAAAACAAATTAAATATTTATAGGAAGTATGAATTACAGATAAATAATTCCTAGCCTCATATTATTTTATGTACTTTACTGCTTCTCATGCCATGATAAATTTACCATTACATCATTAGTGCATAACATGGACATTCTCTTCTACTGTTAGTGAATGATGGTACCTGTGCATGAATATAACTGGCAATCTAGTGACATTGTACATTTTGATCTACTGTTATTGAAGAATGATGTTGATATATAAAATTAGAGTCAACAACATTGAAAACCCAAAATATTTCATTCTGAAAAAAGAATAATAAGTTGAAAAATTGCTGAAGAGTTATATTGAGATTAATGTTAATGAGGTTAAAGAAGAAAAATAGTGAACAACTAATAAATAAAGACTCACTTGATACTGGTGATGGTCAACCAATGAAGAATGAGACTGTCATAGAAGAGGATAGCTTTATTATGCAAGCACCTGTGGAACAAAAGCTAGCAGCAGCTGGACTCATGTTGAAAATGTTCCTAGAAGTAATGAATCGAATGAAGGATGATAGTGATAAAAGAGATAAACAGATGAAAGAAGATAGTAATAGGTGAGATAAACTAATGAAAGAAGACAATGATAGAAGAGATAAACAAATGAAAGAATAAATGAAATAAGAAAAAGATAAAATGCTAACAGCAAATAGAAATCAAAGAAATGCATAATAAAATGGATAAAAATCAAGAAGAAATGCATAATAAACTGGATAGAAATCAAGAAATGAAAGAAGCATATGTTTAAACAAAGAAAAAAATGTAAAAATATTACAAAAAGTTAAGTTGAAAAGAGGGTGAGACCATTCTTTTCTTATCAAAAACTCTGTCATGTGTTGTGGCTTGATCGCTCTTCAGACTGCTGTCTTAACATCTGATTGTTTATCTAAGAAGCAACAGTAAGTGCATGTGAGAGATTGACAATCTCTCAATTTATTATTGATTTAACAACAATATGCAATTTATATAATAATATTATTTACATATGGTGCTGATAACTTATATTAACATCTAGAAAACAACAGCATAGTAAACTTAAGGTTTCACACTGCATCATCATAAATTAAGACTCAGTGAGTAGTATATGAAGATATTTATGGCTTTACACTTTCAAGCCAAAATGTTTAAGACTGGCTTATATATATATAAAGTTAAGTTGAAGAGAGGGTGAGGGCATCATTTTTTTATCAAAAACTCTGTCATGTGTTGCGGCTTGATCGCTCTTCAGACTGCTGTCTTATCATCTGATTGGCTGTCTGAGAAACAACAGTAAGTGTATGCAAAAGAATGGCAACCTCTCAATTTATTACAAGAAGTAATAAATTATATAATCACCCTAAAGAAAGAGATAATAAAGCAAATTGATGAACAAGTCCAGGAAAAGGCATTAGCTCATAAAAAAAGATCTTGTCATAGGTGTCCAGAATATAGTCCATGAAGCTGTTAGAATCTATCAAGATAATGTACAAGAAACAGTTTTAAGTGTGGAAATAAAGATTTCAGGGGCTGGAAGTGAAAGATGAGAAAAAGATAATGACACTTCAAATGGAGAATTCTTTTTTTAAAGAAATGGTTGCCACTGTACATGGCATAAAAACAGATTATAATCAATTAAAAGAGACTGTGCAAGAATACAAAGAAAAAAATCAAAATAACATTTTGGACAAAATGCTTCCAAAAGAACAATATGATGTAGTAGTTAGAAGCCAACATGGATTTGGTGAAAATATAAAATGTATCATTCAATTTTTGATAATTGAAACATTTCGAGGTTAATACAGGAGAGATGCCTACCAAGAATTTAAATAGTCTAGAAAGTTATTTTGAACTGGATGCACTAATTTAACAAAAAAAAAAAACAAGCAGCCATCACATATAAGAGTCTAAATGGACCAGCTAAGGAATGATGGAGTTTGCTAATAAGCATACTGACTATTTATCCAGAATATTAAAAAAAAACAGATTTTAAACGACTTATAATCAGAAGAAACACAAAAAGCAATAAAGTACCAGATCATTCTAAAGAAGTTTTGAATCAAAAACATGAAACCTATACACAATTCTTTAGAAGACAGAACATCAGATTATAAACATTAACTGCATATGGGATAACTAAAAGTCAAATCAACAATCATAATAACAAGGCACAATTTACATTTTATGATTGAGAATATTGGTATTATTAGTGACAGAAAGTCTATTGAAGAGGTGACAGATTTCTTAAATGCTGTTGGTCTGAGTTACCACAACCAGAGTGAAGAAAGAAAACATATTATGGTAACCCAACCACAATTTAAGTAAGTCAATACATCCATTGGTAGCATGAAGATTAATTATATTACAAAATACCAACCTTACAGAAATCAACAGAGAAATAAAAAAAAAATGAAAATGATAAAAACTGGAGTGAAATCACACTCAAAGAGTCAGTCTGAATTATGTATAAAAGTTTCTAAAGAGCAATCACTATTTTTATTTCCCATTTGATGTGCAAGTGAGCACCTACAAAAAATGGAAAGCAGATAGAAAGAGGCAAACTGAGGCAGATCGGAGAGAAGCACACGTCAGCCAAAGGCAACTAATAAGATTCAAGATGAGGAAAAAACTCAAAGTGAAATACAAGAGATTACCAACCCTATCTCTACTTAGAGACTATTTCAGCAGATGTGAAAGCTAATATTAAAGAAAATTAAGAATGGCTTGATCCCTGATTACTCAAGATTCATTTAAGAATTAATGGTTTTAAAGAGAAAAATAATATAATGTTTTTTTTTTAATAAAGGAATAAATTTTATTTTAAAAATTATTTGAAAAAAATGTTAATAAATAATCATATAAAATTATTATTGATGGTATTGTGAATAGAGAAAAGAAATGGAGTATTTCCCAGTGCCATTCTCTCTTCTTGGTGATAGGGGATGTGTAACAGTTATATTGGCCATGCCAAAATTATACATTTTCAAAAAAAATATTGTATGTTTATTTTGTTAATCTTTCTTTTGTTAAAAAATAAAATACATTAAATTTATTGTGGAAGTGACTCCAAAAAGATTTATAAAAATATAGTTAAATCTTTTGATATGTGAATCAAGTTGGAAAAATATAAAATAAGATATTTCTAATTCTCTCTCTCCCACTTTTTTGAAGCAGAAAAAAGCAACATAAATTGTTGATCAAATAGTCCTTTTTAAATACATAGGAAGTCAAAAGTATTATTTTTAATTTACTTAAAGTAATGGAAAGATTCTTTGTACTAAGGTTTGCACAGACAATCAAATGCTAAGTTAAAGTAAATAGCTCATTGGTTTCTACCTTAGTGCAATTGCCTAATCTATATTCCTTATCAACTAGTTTTAAAACTGTTATTGGTAAAAGAAACTTTGCAAACATATTGTCAGAAAAGATGTAAGGATATGAATACATCTTATAATTACCTTTAACATTGTACTAATGATACTGAAAAAAATACTTAAATGAAGAAAAGAAAGACTTTCTAGATAGTAATAAAATATTTTAAACTGAGAACTTTTGATGCTTTGATATTGTTTGCTATTTATGAATATTCATGATAAATAAAGGAAAATAATATTTATGAAGTTTTAAAAAAAAAATTAAAAAATGAAAATCATTTTTGAACTTATTAAAAATATTATTTTCTTTTTCATAAAGGAACTATAAAATATAGTATTTTGTTGAATTGTTTAAAGTACAAATTGCATAATAGTCTATCATAATAAAGTACTTAAATTTATTTTTTGGAAAAGCTATCTAGAAATAAATAAAGATAATTATTCTTTTTTTCACGTGAAGTAAAATGTATTCAAGGAAAAAAATTTTCAAAAAAATATTCTAGTGATTTATTTTATTACTTATTGATTCATTTATTATTTTAGTTTTCTCATTAATAATTTTTTTTTATTTACAAACTTATCAGTTGTTATTTCATGCATTTATTATATTAATCATAAAATAAAGTATTTGGTTATGTAAATGAAAAACACACAAATTAATTATATTAAGTTAGCATACCACTATATTACTTTTAGTTTATTATATATTTGCCAATAAAATATATGCAATTAATGACATAAACATGATCCATAAAATAACACTACCCCCACCATAACTATGAGGGCAAGCTCTCTGAGGTGTTACATCTGGAATGCATGATAGCTAAATCAAATGAAGAATTGTATGAAGAATGCGTTTTAGATAAATAACTCCTAACCTCAAACTATTTTACATGTATATTCTACTGCATTTGCCATCATTAACAAGAGTTACCATTACACTATAAAGAGAGTTTTTTAAAGTTAAGTATGGTTGATAGGACTGTCAGATTATAATGAAAATTAATTTTAAAAAATGTAATTTTAATCTTGTAGAAAAAATATATATAAATAATTTTCTTTTGTATTATTTTTTTCATAAAATATATATTTTCTTTTATTGTTTAAAGTATTTTTTGCAGCTAGAAATACATACTATATATAAAACAGGTGAAAAATATCTGTTTGATTGTATAAGTTATATAAAAATAAATATATGGTAATAACAGTTGTTTGAGATTAAATACTCAAAGAAATATAGCTATGTAAAAGTAGAAAGAAAGAAGTGTGCTTAAATAAATGGGTACAGCCTTAAGCAGGATATATAAAGTGATTAACAACATTTTTGACAAAGAAAGAAATATTATTGATGCATCCAGCTGAAAGTAACAAAGAGTTTTAAGCTGTTTGTGGTGACTTATGTTCCAGTTGCTGATACTTCAGTTGCCATACTAATTGAAGTAGAACATGTATAATAATATGGAAGCTTCTACATATATCAGTGATATATGTTTATGTTTGTCAGTACCTTCTTTGTAACTCTACTAGTGGAATGAAGCTTTAAATTAAATAGATGTATTTTTATTGTGCTCAGTTCCCAAACCAAGATGATAAAAGAATAAATCCCTGAAGTGCAATGATTCCATATTAAGAAAAACTGTGAACAAAATAAAGAAATGTTGCAACTATAGCCCATAGCCATGGCTACTTTATGAATTAATTATGACAAATGTTTTTTTATAATAATACAAATTCAAAATGAATATAAAACAACTTGATAATGAACTATATCATGAAATTTTAAGCATTACTTTAGATAGTTTATGTTAATAATTTAATAGTACTTTACATTATTATTAATTTACAGTATTAATTTTTGTTTATATATATTAATAGTTAATAAAATGGGTTCAGAAAATGAATAGGCTAAAGACTGTATTATATTTACGTTGAATGATTTCTTTAATAATAGCAGTTTAGACAATCTTTGTAATTCTTTTTTTGTTTGTAAAAGTTTGTGTTAGTACATTTAATTATCTTGTGACATATTATTTCAGGATTCACAAAATGTAAAAACAAAATAAATAAATTATTAAACTAATACTGAGACATGTATTAGTGAAATACGTTACTAATATTGGTGCCTTTAAAAAATAAAAACTGTTTAGATGAAATAGTATTAAATTAAAGCATGGAAATTAATTCTATTGTAATATTTAATATTACTACCAGGGTTTTGGATAACCTGAAAATTTAGTCATGGCTTTTGAGTACTTCCTTAGTTTGCTATTTGTATGTGCCTAGATTTAGTTATTCTAAATAGATTAAATATATATGGGCATAAACAAATAAATTAATATGCGACTGTATATGGTGCAAAATCCTGTCTGACCGGTACTGATAGAGATAGACCCAGTTTAACATATTTATATAAAACTAATCAATACTGCATGACTGATTAATTTTCATATTGTCTTGTGAGAAGATCATAACTATGTATTTCCAGTTTATTAAAAGTGTTCCAGTCATTGACTGTTTAAATGTTTATTGTGATAGCATTTTATATGTAGTTTTATATTGAAATATCTAATTAAATATGTCAAAAGTTTTTGAAAAGGTAAATATTTTTATAACTTTTAAATGGATTCACTCCTCTTAATAATTACACTTAGATTAGTAGGGGATATGTCCTTTTGAATAAGTATTCTTCTTCTCTCTATTTTGCGTATATCTGGCCTGGCAAATAACAACTATCCATCGTATTGAAAAATGATTAGAGAAAAGATATATAAGTCTAAAGTAGCAGATTATGTATATAACAATAAACATATAGCAGAGTGGAAAAGAATTAAAGAATATGTCCACAATAATAATATTTAAATACCGGTATAATTCATATCTTCTTCAAGAAGTATAATAATTTTTTTTTTTTATTGCATTGCCAAATGTATATAATTGTGAAACAGTGATAAGATGCATGGATGATTTAATATTATATTATATAATTTATATCTCTAGAGATTAGATGTAATTATAGAGAATTTGAATCCATAATTTCAAGTTCCCTTCAGATATAACATGTAACAAAGTAAATAATCTCATAGGCCAATCTAGTATTGTAATACATAATGTTTGAAAAGCACTCATTAACCTCGCTCTTAAAATTAAAAAAAAAAAAGAAGAATCCAACTCCTCCCCGATAAACGTATAACATTTTTAATGACTTGTCTTTTCTGATTTTCATATCTGGTTAGAAAGCGACTTTAAATTTAGTATTCATTATTGGTTTACATCCACATTAGCTGCCATTAGTCAAGTTAGCAACTCTGGAGAAAAAAATAATACAACTTAATACATTATATTACTCTTTGTATTACTCTTTGTATTACTAATAGTTTAATGTGTTTAGGAAACTACAAAAGATGTTTTAATTTTTCAAAATATATTTAAAACTGAAACAGGCTTTTACCTGGTTATTAAGGGTTGGCCCCCCCCCAAAAAAAGGGGGGGGGGGGGGGGGGGTAATTTCAACTTGATAATGAAAATAGCTCAACATATAATTATTTTTCTGTCAATCCTTACTTAGCAATTAAGGTTTGCGCATAAAAAAATGAAACTATTAGTCTCAGAATTGTTAAAAGAATGACCATGTTATTGCACAAACACACAATACTTTTAATACAATTAATACAAGAGATAAATGATTGCATGTGATATTCATCATGATAGGGCCTTACAATAACTTAAAATTGGCTAAAAAATAATATATTTTTATAGATCAGTATTTTATTTTTTATTTATTTTTCCTTAAACCCCATAACTCCTATGGGTAACCTGAAAACCTGCGAGTTAAAAGATACTAAGCATATGTTTTTATAACAATACAGAAATGCCCACTTACCGTGAATAATGTAAGTAATAATAAAAAAAAAAAAATTATATATATTTAAAATACAATTTATATGTATTTGTAAAGTATAAATAAATAAATAATATTTTTAATTTATTTTACTTTTTCAAAAATATTTACAAATTTTGGACATTTAAATTTATACGTGTACGTGTGTGTATATATAACATGTAAATTAAACCTTTCATTTTCCTTTATTTTTATATGTAAATTGTATAATTAACTATAGAGCTTGCTGAGTTCAAAATGTCAAAATCAAAACGACTTCTCTAGTAGCGTTCCAAAATTGGCTATCTTTTTTTTTAGGTGACATATAATGTGGAGTAAACTTTTAGAGCGCTGTCACTTCCACAATAACTAAACTCGTAGGGGGTAAATGCTTATGACTCAGATAATATTGGGCGATTATTCAACTTAAAATGGAAATTGGAATTATTAACTTGACATAAGAGTCAAAAGCCACATTTTTTATTCTTTAATTTAATGTCCACTTTTTTTCTTTCAAACTGAATTAAGGGAGAGTTAAATTTTTAATTTTCTCAATAAACAGAACAAGCTCATTTGTCATATGAAAAAAAAATCAAACCATCGATCAAAAACAAAAAGAAAGAAGTCAAAAGAAAATATAAAGTAGAGATTCCACATCAAAATAAAGCCATGTATAATATTAGATTTTTAAATCAATTTCATAGATTTTTTAAAGTGCCAAATTATTTAATGTTATGCATTTGTGGTTATTAATATAATATATATTTTAACCGTAAAATGTTTATATTTATTTAAATATTTGCAATCATATATATGTATGGACTTTCTTCGTGCATACTACCATGTAAATAATAAATAGCAATCATCGAATTATGAGCTGTTTGGTATTATATGATGTTTGAGGAACTTCACGCAATACGTTGAACTAAGCAATTCCAAGATGTTTTATTTATTTACGCTACTCATTTGGTAATCAATTATGGAACTATTAATTTGGAGCTTACTAGTGCGGTAGTGATTGATATAATGTTCAGAAAAGTAATGAATAAAATTGACATAACATTGTCACGAAGAATATATGAAAAATATGATCTTGGTAGATATTTTATTAGATTGCAAAGAAGCCAAGAGGAAAGATATACAAGTGTCATACAGTAAATCCATTCACTGATATCTGAAATATTATTTAATCCAGAAAAAGTTTTGTAATGTAAAGAGAAGAAACTTCATATTTTCACAATTTCAGATTTCATCATACTTAATATGAATTACAATTTACTAAAGTAATATGTTTTATTTAATCTTGAATGCCTGCATACTTGTAAAAATAATAAACAAAATTTGATGAATAACTATAAATTATTACACCCAAATCATGTAAACATCTGCTTTTAGAAGTAAGTATTCATTCTGGATCTTATACCATAGTCATCTATTGAAGATTTTAGCAATCACTAACAATAAAGTCACTAGATGTCTATTTATATAATTAATTTGTATGATATGTGGTTCTGGAATAGATAAACTATTTGTTCTCCTAAAATGCACATTCTCAATGTATGCAGGAAAAAATGTGATGTTTTGTTTTTATATACTAATTCTAGGTAAATATTGAAGGTCATCTATAAAATATATACACCTAAGATCATTAATGCATATAATTACTAGTTTTTTGTCAGATTAACTCAATAATAATAAAAATAACATGGCTGCTAGATTGTAAGTGCATGTAGTTCAAATCTCCTTGATGAATGCTATCTTCCAGAAATCTATTTAGGAATGTGAATTATTTAATACCCATTGATTATTTTAGATTACAAAAGATAGTAATTGCTTAAAGAGGGTGAATATCTTCTGCTAAAAGTAAATGTTGAATGTAAAGTTTTAAAGTCATGTGCGGTTTTGTTGAAATACATCACATCATATTTCTTCTTATGATTTTTTCAATTTGTTAAACTATTCTATTTAAGTTTCTACATCTTTAATCATATCTATAATCTTTGTCTAGAAAATAACTAAATAATTAATTAGTAATAAATAATTAATTAGTAACGTTTTAAAAGTATTTGTTTGATTAAAGATTTTTATAAAAATATTTTTTTTAAAATTTAATAAAAACTTTACCAACCCAAAAATAAATTAATTGCTAAAAAAAGATAATAATTGATCATTCTTTATTTTTAATTACAAAGATGCTGTGACAATACAAAAACATGTTTGATATAATGGATATAATGTAAAAATATATTCAATCAATATTAAAATTAATAGCATTGTTATTATTTAACATTTTCACTCAATAAGGATTTAAGTTATCCACATATGGGTATTTTAAAACTTGAGAGATTTATAATGAAAATTCCAAAGAATACTGTTGCGTTATTACAGCATGTACACTTAATACAAAAAATATTACCTGAGTTGGAAACCATCTATAGAGCAAATAGTTACGGGTCATCATTATTATGCCTATTTGTCTTCAGAAGCAAATCTATAATATTGATAAATTAATTAAGATGAAAATTCAACTACTGTTTAGATGTAAATTCAAATATTAATAAATTTTGAAGTAATTATATGGCAATGACTTTGTTTTCAAAGTAGAATTGAATCAGATAATTAAACATTTCTTAGCATTCTTTAAAATAGGTAATTAGATAGTTAAAAATAAAATAACATAAAACTAGTCTGGAAAATAAAGGCTTTTCAATGTTTTAAGAGATGTTGAAAAGTCTATTATCTGCATATAATATTTAAGATTATTTTACATAAGGAATGTTATAAAATGAGGAACCATGAGATAATCATATGTAAATGTACAACTTTTTTTTACTAAATATGAATGCAATGAAATTTAATCATGATGTGAGCATTGATATCTATTTGATTCATTCAATTTATCCTAAAATTTACATAATCTATAACAAAAAATATCTATATTTACATTTACTGATCTATATGAAATAGTTGTTTAGAGTAGTTATGAATTGACCACCTTAAAAAAAAGAGTATTTATTATTCAGATGAAAAAAAAGTTTCAGTTCACTCAAATTTGAATCTTAGAGACTGTAAACATTTCAGGCTAAAATACTAACCATAATTCTTTGAAGCTCTTTGAAAGATTGATGCACACTTATGTGAATGATAATAGCATTTTTAGAATCTTACATTAGCAAAATTAAACTTACATCCTCTTCATTGGTATATATTAGCACATGCATCAATAATATAGATTCATGTTTTTGTTATAAAGAATTTTAAAATTAATTTATAACCATTTATATAAAATTTGATATTTTTATTTAATGTTATAGAAATGGCCTACTACATCTCATTAAATGCAAATAATTGAATACTGGGGTTCTACACATTAATTTTTTTTAAAAATCCCCACATAATTTTTTACATTACTTTAAATGAATTTATCTAATTCTTTAGAAAAAAATTAAATACTGTCTAACACTCTACTAGTAATAATAAATAAAATAAAAATTTATATAACATTACAATACTAACCAAAAAACGAAACTTTACTGAAATTCTTCCACAACTATAGTTTCATCTCTTGACAAATATATCTTTTCAAATGAAACTCAACTAAACATTCCATCTATATATACAAAAAATAGCATTCCCATCATTCATTTCAAAATCCAATTTCCTTTCCCATCAAAGAATGTCTTCATGAGATTAATAGCTTCAGATTCAAAATATTTTTATCATTGAAGTTTCTTTTACTCTTGTTTTCAATTTACTTTTTTCATAAAAGATAATCTCTGCATTGTCAAAAATATTTTATAACCTGTACACAGTTCATGAATATACCAAGCTGAGTTATTATATTTACTTTTGACTCTACTTTTATGAACTTTATTTTTATTAAGACCCAATTTACTCTAACTACATAAATTTTATGACAACTACAATAAATCTGATAAACTACCACAGTTTTGAACCATTTAGTAATGACTTTGAAATCAGGCCTTCCTTCCAAGCTACTTTCACATCATCCAATAAAAAAACAATTCCTATAAACCAATTTACTAATTGACGACTTATACAGCAAAAAACCTCTTTACTCTCATTAACACTTAAATCATTATTAACAGATCTATAGATATTTTAGTAAATATAATATTTCTAATAAATTCATTATTATACCCTAACTCAATATAACAACAAGCAAATTGACACCTCTAAATATAACTTATTTTCATTATTGAATTTTTGTTATAGAAATAGAAGGTTTAATAATTTTGAAAATAATAGTTATATTGAGAGGAGTCAATTTTCTTCTGACTATATTGAGTTAGGATATAACAATGAATTTATTAGGAATATTATATTTAATAAAAATATCAGTAAATTGATTTATGAGAATAGATTTTATTGGGTGGTATGAAAATGGTTTGGAAGAAAGGCCTGAATTTACATTTATGACTAAATTGTTCAAAACAGGTAATTGATTGCAAATCTATTCCTCGAATTGTTCATAAGATTCCTTGTAGTGGTCATAAAATTTATATAGGTCATAGTAAATTATGTTTTGATGAAAGAACTTAAGTTCAAAAGAATAGACTTAAAAATAAATGTTATATCCAGCTTTGTATATTCATGAACTGAATACAGATCATAAAATATTATGTGACAATACAGAGGTTATTTTTTATATAAAAAAAGTGAATTGAAAAGATGAGTAAAAGATACATTGATGATAAAATATTTTGAATCTGAGACCATAAATCTCATGAAGACATCATTTGATTTTAAAGGAAACTGTTTTTTGAAGTGAATGATAGGAAGACTATTTTATTTGGTATATATAGGTGGTATGTTTAATTGAATTTCACTTGAAATGGTCTATTTGTTAATAGATGAAACCATGGATGTGGAAGAATTTTAATAAAATTTAGTGTTTTTGGCTAGTATTGTAATGCTATATAATTTTTTATTTTTATTCTGTAGAAGGACATTCAAGAGATATATAACACACATTTAGACTTTTATGTAGTTAAAGTAGATTATCATAATGTAAACAAATGTGTAGCTAGATTATCAACCATTTCAACATGAAGAAATCTACTGACAAATTACTACACTATGTGTAGATAAGTAGATAGTTAAATAGATAGATAGATGGATGAATGGATATATAATTAGACAGAAGGTCTTTTATCTTCCATCTAAAGAGGAACAATCATGAAGATTATTTCACACCAGGCTAAACAAATAAATTGATGGATCATGATATTTTTGATATTTTTTGATCAATGTCTTATTCTTTGTATAAAAAAATAATTATTCATTTATCAATCAATAACTGGATAACTAGTTAGGGTGACTATAGGTTAACAGTATGGAAAAAATATTAAACTATTATTTTTTTAAGAAGAAATCATAATAAAAGAAAAATTAAGGAGGCAGTTTTAATAAATAGGAATAAAATGAATATAATTTATAGACAAGCTGCTAACATTAAAATTCAAGATTTATGGGATTTGATTGATGAAGTTTGTTTCTGTTTTGTTTTTTAAATTTGATGGCAGTTGAGGATTTTTGGCAGTAGTTTTAATCAACCACAGTATTTAATTTTTTTTGTTTTTTAATATTTTTTGTAATTATCATGAAGCAATAAAAGACAGAAAATGGTTTATGGCCTGCAAGTGAAAATCTCTCCGGTGTTATTCACAAACAAAGCCTACAATAGAGCTTCAATGTAATGACTTGTAAGTATAAAATTTAAATTTTTTTAATAATATATATATATATATTTAATTTTTTGAAAAAATTATCTTTTTTATTAATTATAGTTTGTAATTAGTGTGTGTTAGTTTGTAGTTATATATTTATTTATGCTCATATAGAATTCATATCTACTGTAATTTTCTAAAGTTCTACCATAATTTTCTAGTTCTAATCCACTCATTTTATAAAAATAATGATTTTCAAAAAATTTAATAATTTACTATTTATTATTTATAATTATGTTTATATAATATGTTTGTGTTTACAAGTAATGAATTATAAAACTAACAATCAAATGTATAGAAAGATTGCATATGCAAGCATATAATCAAATTCTGATTCTTGTTTATGTTTTTGTTTATTCTTGTTCATGCTTTGGAGTCACTCTGGTTTTGCTATATATTTCATAACATTATTTTCAAGTCTATAGCTAACAAATGGACTATATGCAAATAAATTATATCTATGTGATACAATAAATATAACAAGATAGCATCACTTCTGTGCATAAAGAATATAAACATCACTTGTGCACATAAAGAATATAAACATCACTGGTGTCCATAAAGAATATAAACATCACTGATATACACAAAAAAATATAAAATGAAAAGTTGAAACTCATTTTATCAGTGATATAGACAGTTTTAGATAGACAAGAAGCCAATTACTATGATGATTTCTTTTGTATCTTTTATTATGATGAATCTTTTTCTTTATAAATGCCTTTGACATTTGGAACTATTGGGGTATAAGATAAAAATGAAGCATTCATAACCAACTTCTTTTGGACATTATGAATTATCTCAGGTAAGACATGCTATACATGTTTAGAGAAATAATTTTGTGAGGAATACAAAAAAATTATCACTGAAGATGTAATTTAAATTTTAGTTAATGGTAATTTCCAAATTATGAACAAACAATAAAATAATAATTATTTCGGATGTGAAAATTTCTTTTTTCCTTATTTTTTATATAATTATCACTATTTATTTTATGCTTATTGTTTTTCTTAGTTTTTCTAGTTTCTAGCAATGTAATTGTTTTTGCTCTAACATAATTAAAACTGAAGTTATTGTGAAAATTGTGTCTCATGCCAGTATTTTAAAACTTCAATATGGCGGTTTAGTCCCAAGGAGTCAGTTTAAAGAATTAAGCAGATTGAAAGACGTATATAATAATTTATTACCGTTATATTTATTTTTTTATTGTTATTGCAATAGTTTTTAATTAATGGGCATCTTATATGTATTATATATATAGTATGTATTATACTGGTGATGTATTTATTGTATTATTATGTAAATAAAGTTCAGTGGCTGGAGTTGTTATGGAATAATTTATCATGTGATTGTAAAAAAGAAGAGATTTTGATAACGTTACTATAAAAAACGAAGGTTCAGGTTAAATGTGTTGAATAAATGTTTATGTATTTTTAAGTTATAATTTCAATTTGTTTAAGATTGGTTATGATTTTAAATTGTGTAAAGAAGATAATATTATGGACAATTTTTTAGGCTTGATATTTGTACCATTTAATGTGAAATTAAATGAATGTAGAATATAAAAAAAGCATATTGCAAAATATTATTTCAACTCCCTTTTTTTAATTTCTATTTAATCTAATAAAAGTTAATACAATTAAAATTGAAATAAAAATGAGAAGTAAATGTAAAAGAAGTATGTCAATGTATGTATTTGTGTTAAATAATAACTGAAAATAAAACCTATAATCATAAGGAGATATTTGTCTATAAATAATAAGATAGGCTAAATTAATATTAATAAGCCCTGAACTGATGATTTAATTAGTTATTTGTTCTTTTTTTTGCTGAGCCCTTATTTGCTGTTTATTTTTAGATAAAACATATATTTACAAATTAATAATAATTAGATTTTTAAGGCAATTTTATATTAATTAATGTTTCTAAAGCTGATTCAATGTTTCTTAGACAGGTTTAAGTGAAGAGAATTCTAAGGATCTGAAAGTTATATTCATGACAAATCATAATTTGTGTTAGAAAATAAAAAAAATATTGGTCCTGCAATATAGCTATATTTACAAGTACGCATTTATAAATCAAAACTTAAAAAAAAAAAAACTATTTTTTAATATGCAAACAAAATAATATACAAAATCTAACAATTACTAAAAGACAAAAACCAAATGAGAAGTTAATATTGACAATATATAACAAAAAATGTCAGAATTAAAAGAATCTGATTTACATGAATCAAATTAGCTTAGACATATAGTTCAAATAAAACAAAACATAATTATTTTAAAAAGAAACAGAAATCATTGAAAGATTAAAATAATTTTGTGAAGAAAAATTAATTATTTGAACAACGTTTATCGTAGAAAAAATAAAAAGAATTGGGAGATATGAACAAAATATTACATTAAATTGACATAACAAAAATATATAGAACCCTTTCCTCATATTACATTTATATTAAAATAGACAAAACTCTCTCCATACAGTAGTGCCACTCAAAGCAAGACAGGGTAATATATTCTATGTTTAACTGTTATCATATGTTGTAACTAAATTTCTGAATAAAAATTCTATATTTTATAAAAATAAAAATAAAAAGCAAGTTACGGTAATCAATGGATGCCAGAAGGCTTGTGCGTAAAATCCCTATCTAGTGCCTACTCATCCAATATCCCCAAACTAGTTTCTGACTTGTGGCCTTCGTCAGTGAGGAGCCTTAGATCTGAGAGTACTGCATCTAGATCTTAGGATCTAATGCAACCTTTCAGCAGCCACCTTTTATCTCTACATAACTACAAAACTATGAGATAAAATTGAAAACACAAATATTTTCAATTTAAGCTCAATAGCTTATATAGTCATATTAGTCTGAACTCAGTTCAGCACCTATACATTTTGATGTCTTTGGTTCTTTTATAACCATAGACACCACCTTCCTATTAGGCAAGATTGGTATTAAACCTTTAAACATCACATGATCATATCCTAAGATCTAGGTGCAGTGCTCTCAGATTCAAAGCTCATCACTGACAAAGATCACAAACCAGAAACTAGTTTGGGGATATTGGATGAGTAGGCACTAGATAGGGATTTTACGCACAAGCCTTCTGGCATCCATTGATTACTGTGTTGTTTTGAGTGGCACTACTGTATGGAGAGAGTTTTGCCTATTTTAATAACAGTTATGAGCAAGCATGTGAGATAGTGATCATGTGATGTTTAAAGGTATTACTACGTAAGTGAATTTTCTTGAATTCCAAATCTTAAGTTCTTTTTTTTTTTAGAATTTTATGATTTTAGCTTGACTAATATAAAGATTTTAAAGGTGCTTGTGAGATGCATAAGGATATTAGTTCCAGTTTTAAATACTAAATTTGAAATTGGTCTGGTGATTTGAATACATTAGATAGTATATTGTTATCTAATATCCACTGCATTACACAAACTTAAAGTAAATGAATATAAATAGGATGAGGAAAATAGATTTTTGAAGAATTGAGTATATTTTGAAAAAAAAATTATAGGTGGTAAAATTAAGACATTGGAACTACTTAAAAGCATATAAAAACAAGCTATTAATAGGTACGTTGGAAGATCATCTAGAATTAAATATAAATCTATCAATTGCTATTAATACATACATTACTGATGATGCATATATATATATATGCGAATAAAAAGGACATTATGGTGTTTATGATAGCACAATTATCTGTTTTTAACTCGAAATCAAATCGTTTTCGTGTTTTAATTATGCTTATATTATATATATATTTAGATAGACGGTTAGCTAACTACTCAATATTGATTTAAAAATTGGTTTTTTATCTAATCTTTAAGAAGATAAGTTCGAACTCTCTCTTGCTGGAAGTTAGTAAACCTAGTGACTAATGATTGTTTCTTTGTGAGACTTTTATTGGAGGGGGATGGGGATGGAAGTGGAGAAGCCGTTGATCTGCAGTTTTCTATTTAAAAATTATTTTATCCTTTTACCTATCAATGAAAAAATAATTTAGAAAATATGATTAAGCTGTTAAAAAGAGAATATAACCTCGTACTTAACATTATGCCTAAAAAAAACGAGCCAGCTAGAATTGGGAGTGGGGTGCAAAAAAATGTTTAAGAAAATATATTGTTCGCTAAGCGGCTGTCAGCCATTAGATAATGATTGATTGCTGAAATATTTTAAAAAGACTTATGTAGACACAGTAAATGAAAAATGTACCTTGCTAAGTTCTCCAACATTAAGTTTTAAATAACATATGTTATTTAAAGAAAATTTATGAATGAAATCAGTCCTACAGTCAAAGCCTGCATTTTTAAAGATATTTTACTGTAGATATTTGCTAGCCATTTGTTTTTTGAATAATTTATGATTGTAGAAAACACATACATTAATATTTATGTTCAAATGAATTAAATTAAAAAGAATGTATGTTTTTTAACAAAAATTGCATAAAGTGGCGCGTCAGAGTTAGTTAAAAGGGGTTTCGTAAGGTCCCAAATTTCTATTTTGAAACAGAGTGAATAATCCACGTTTCAATTTTTATATATGACTGTATTTTTCACGGTTTTTCTATGACTTATAAAATATTATTTGTTAGTTGCATCATTTCTCTGGTTAGTTTTCTATTTTATTCCTTATTCTTCGTATATATATTGTCAAAATTTGAAAATGAAATTTATAACTGCAAAGCGTATTATTTTTCTTTAGCTGATAATAATAATTTATAAATACTGAAATTATTTTTAACTTTTTTTTTTAGCGCATTTCTTATTTCAAACACCACCATATCTCAACCGTCCACCAGTGTGAATAGACAGACCAGCCGAGAAACTACTTTCTGATTTTATTTTTATAAATAGCACTAATGTAATAATTTCCTCATCTAACTTTAATACATAAAATTACCTAACAATTTTGTATTCTGAAAATAGACGGTATAACAGTGCAGGCATTAAATTTCTATTACGAAATAGTTACAAAAACAAAACAAAAGATATAGTTAATGGAAAGTCCATTAAAAAAAAATCTGTAAGAATTTGTTTTAAATTTAAAAGTCAAACAACAGTCTATGATAGTAAAAAATTTAAAAAAGTATATGTTTATAATTAGCATTACAATAAATAATATATTGTTCATAGTTATTGAAAGTATGTCCAAATATGTAGTGGTAATCAAGAATGGCAGTTATTTATTAATCGGCATGATGAAAAAATAAAAACTATGTAAAGAATTTGAAAGTCAGTATCTATATTGACACTTTATCAACTGAAAAATATGCTAGTCCAAAATTCTTTCATTGTATTTTGTAAAAAGTTTTTTAGGCAAAATAATCTGATCTTTATTGTTGTACTTCTCATTAAACCCATGTATTATTTTTGTTCTGGGATTCACTAATGTATTAATGATCTATTTCATCCTAAGAGATACCTAATCTATTTTCTAGTAATATTCCATGTTTATAAGTATTATATTAGGATTTCATTTCCAGTCTATAAATAAATAATGTTCAATTATCGTATTTTAGCCTATAATGTTTAATGTCACTACTTATCTTATACATAATATTGTTATATCACTGTTCTGTAAGTTATTACTCTACATCTTTTATTTGTCTACTTGAATAATTGATTTATTAGAATTATTATATAATTATAAAACACTTTTACCTTTTAATAAACATATATATATATATTGTAACGATCTGGAGAAAGCTACTTAACGTAATCTGCACTACAGGGCGCCATCTAGGCATTTGAACCTAGAAAAATTTATAAAGTAGGCAGATACGCAAGTCAAAAAAAAATAATTTTTTTTTTTTCAAATTTTGATTCCAGTCGTTAGCCCAAGTCACTAGCTCAAGGAGTAGCAGAGATTAAATAATATAATATAAATTCTTATCTAAGAATATATAAAAAAGGAATAAAATAAGCCACTGCCAGTAATTAACATACAAAATTTATTTACGCACACATATATATAACATTTAACATTTTTATTTTAATATGTTTACTTTAACATTTAACTTTATTGTTAACTTTTATTTTAGATTTTTAATTTACATTTTAAATTTTATACTATTATTAGTTCGCACAGATTTGTTTTAAAATGTTGAGTATAGATCGGTTACATAGATTCCACGGTCAAAAACATTTCAAAATAAACATAAACGATCAAAATACAAAATCATTGATACCATCAATTGCAGAGGGAAATTTATAAGTAACCCAATAGCATTCACCATAAGATGCTTGCATTAACACCAATAACTTAAAAGACATCTGAATAAATACATTTTAGATACTCACCGTAAGGTATCAGTATTTACCAAATGTCTATATATATTTTGATCGAATATGAAAACCAAAACCATAATCAACTGGTAATGAACCCATGCAAGCATCTATACCCAACTTAAATTTAATGCATCTTTATTTAGAGTGTCGAGTATGAATAGACTACATAGATTTGCATTTGAAAAGAAAATATTCAATCCTTGTTTAACCTTAGGCCAAAGGTTCGCAGTCAAACCAAACTTCAATCCATCTGATATATCGATGTGTTCAATGTAATATGAATACAGCAGCACAATTAGGTTAAGAGAAGAAACTGCTTCTCGTCAGATAGGAATATTACATCTATCAGACAAGAAGAGCAATAAAAAAAACTCCATCGAAAGGAACAGCATTCTACATCTTATAATCCCTTCCATAGGCAAAACGGAAGTGTGCGGCATATAACAGCAATTCTGCCCATAGCGAATCTCGTACTACATCTACTAATTACACCAATATATCCAATCCATTGACCTAATACAACTACGAAATGAATAACCTAAGATTACCCTCCCCTAATATAACTTTACAAATCTATATAGCCATGCACGCCTGACTTAAGTTTAATATTTATATAACTAGTTTACTGAAAAACAGAAATCATAATAAAACTTAAAGAACAAATAAATAAATAAATGGAAATGATTTTACAAAAGAAATACATTAAATAAAATTATAACTAATTAATAAATAATGTTGGTCAGATAGGATTCTATTCCTTAATTATTTTAAATACAGAAAGTTTTTAATTTAATGTTCATTAATTATAAAGTTCTTACGGTTTAAAATAGTTCATCTTTATCTGTTGCTTGCCATTTGAACATGAATTCCCATGCCATCCTAAAAAGATTGGTTGAGTTAGTCATTGTTTTTTATTTATTTATCCGGAGGTCTTTTAGTTTAGTTGGTCCTTAATGTAGAAAAAAAAAACAATGTCATTTCTCCTTTTTTTTAAAAAAAAAAAAACTGAAGTGATTGAAGAGTGCGTCTTTTCAATCCTTTCTCCTTCAACTCCACACTAACACATATAGTCACAGCGTAATAACTAATTCCCCAATAATTTCCAACTTTTCCTTTTATATTAATCTTAAGGATTGACACAACATTACATCATCGATAATGGTGGTTTTTTCCTTGAGGTCCAATTCCATAGGGATTTCTTTTTATTTGCTAAAAGTTTCTATTGTTTTTCTATCTGACCATTGTTTATACATTTAAATGCCCAAGGGCTTATTCACTTGGACTAATTAAAATAATCATTTCCATAACATTAATTAACCTGTTTTCTAAATCCAAAGATATATTTAAAGATAACTTTAAAGATATAATTTTATCTCCAAATCTTTTTAAAATTTAGTTTTAAAATACTTTTTCTTTAATAAAGTTTTATTTTAATAATTTTTCTCCTCTGTGCGATATTATATATATATATATGAGTTTAAGGTAGAATTTATTTTCAATTTTTCTGTCTTAAAAAAAAAAATTTTACATGCAAACTTTTTATTTTAATGTTTAATAATAAAAAAAATAATGTAACGTTGTCTGTGCTCATTACAATATATATATAATTAAATATTAGTAAATACAGTAATCAAAAATTTTGCAAAGAACAAAAAAATATAATCGTCACTTAGGAGCGCTTTCAACGATCCTCGTAGTCTTTCTCAACTAATTCTTTGAAAGGTCAACCTTCCCATAATTCTATGATCTTAACATTTGCTGCCTGCCTATTGATTAAATCTTGCCTGTATTTATATATTAGCATAGCTTCCTGTATTTTCCTTTTATAATCGAAAGTGCTCCTAAGTGACGATTATATATTTTTTTGTTTTTTTCAAAATTTTTGATTACTGTATTTACTAATATTTAATTATAAGATTACATACATTACTTCAAATAAATACAGACATCAATTTATAATATTATTGCATATATATATAAATGGAATTTAACATGAGAAATGATATGTGGATTATCAAAGAATGGAGAAAGGTAGTTTTCAAAATAATTAACTCAAAATGCAGATTGCAGTTTCTTTGTAATTGTAAAATGTTAAAATTCTACCCAAATTGTTGTTAAATAGAAGTTAATAGGTCTTGCAAGTTTTCTGTAAATATGATATATAAAAATGTTTGATATTTGATAAAAGGTGATATTTAAAAAGTTTAAATTATTTAATTTGTTTGCATAATTGAGATGACTGGTTTAACTTTAAAAGTATCCATCAAGTGTCATTTGATCAATATTATGACAAAATGTGTATGAAATATTATACAAAAAATAACTTTTTGTATGAGAATGACTTTAAAAGTCAGCTCAAGATAATAATTACGTTAATTTATTTGGTGTGGATCTCGATTTTCAACAAAAACATATATTAAATCTTGGTGCAAAATATGTTGGTGGCCAATATGATGATAGTGATCTAGAATTAAAATCTGCTGTAGAAAATTTCTTAGGCATAATTAAGTGTGATTTAAAAGTTTGGAAGGATTTAGTTAAAAAGGTAAAAGAAAAGAATTTTAATTATACAATGAATTATGATTGGAACGTACAAATATCTAAGTTTAAAAAATTTACATCTGATAATAATCTAGTATGTGTAAAGGAAGATAAAGGATTAAGAACATGTTTATTACTAAAATCTGATTATAAAGATAAAGTTATTACTCAAATGAATTATCTTAATTTTATAAAAGTTAGTAAAATAAATATAATGACTGAAACACCGGCTTAATATATACCATGTGTCTATATATGTAATATAGGGTATATGAGCACAGACTTTCACATGACCCACTACTCTCCACTCTATCTAATAATACTGATACACTCAAGCACATATATGCTGAAAAGATAAATAATCACCAATATACATATTTCATGCTAAACCAGCAATCATCACTTATAGTATATATGTGTGGGAGATGATAATCTGGACCAACTGATGATTGCTGGTTTAGCATGAAATACGTATATTGGTGATTATTTATCTTTTCAGCATATATGTGCTTGAGTGTATCAGTGTTATTAGATAGAGTGGAGAGTAGTGGGTCATGTGAAAGTCTGTGCTCATATACCCTATATTAAAATAAATATAGAAAATTTGTGTATTCAATTTATCAATAATATTTTTAATAAAGCAAAAAAAATGTGATTGACAATTGTACTTATTATAAGATTTGTTTTTCTTTGGCATGTACTAAGATCTTTTCAAATATAAAACTGCATAAAGAGAATGAACCATTATGGTGGAATGGTTGATTTTGGGGGCATTTTATTATGAAACATGTTGATTAATTGAAAAAATACTATAAGCAATTCTTGGTTTGGGTATATTGTTACTAAAATTTGTGATGTTGTTATTGAATTAATGATGTAATATGTACTTTAGACATAAGGGAAATTGATTGAATGGTTTCTATTGAAATTATTTCTGACACATTAAATTTAAAAAAATGTTAATGTTAAAATAATAAAATTTATAGTTGAAACATTAAGCTTTATTGATAAATATATTTATGCAGTTTTTAAGAAAGATTTTTATAAAATGGGTAATGGCTGGCCAATGGGTCTGCCTACACTTGCCCAAATATGTAATTTTGTAATTTCTACATATGAAGAAAGTATTTTGAAAAAGAAATGTTATCAAAAAAATATTACTTTATATTATTGATATGCCAATGATGTTTTTGTATGCGGCAAGCCAAATGCAATTAAAGATTTGTTTAAAGAATTAAATAATATAAATGGCTTAAAATGGATCAAAACAGATGAAAATTTAATGTGTGTTCTATTTCTTGATCTTAAGATAACTAAAAATAGAAGTAAACTAGATTACTATATGACTATTAAACCAATAGCAAAAAGAGGCTATATACCATATATATCAAGAGTACCAATGTCACATGAAATGGCAAGTTTGAAGTCCTTCATTTTCAGAAATGATAATCTTTGTATTCATGGGATAAAGGCAAAAATACTGAAATGTATTGTAATGAATTGTTAAATGTTGGTTATAATTACAATCATATTTATTATACTATTAAAAATTTCAATATGAAATATAAAAAAAAAAATAAAAAAAATAGTAATAATAAGGTTGATTCTTCCACTAATAAAATTTGGTTATCATACCATATATTTCAAATCATCAAGCAAATTTTATAAGGAAAATTGATAATGATATATGTGACATTGCATTTTATGCACCTCCTACAAGATAAAATCTCATTTACAAATAAAAATTGCACTATTTATAAATAGATATGTAGGTGTAGTAGCAGATATATAGGAAAATTGAGATGTACATTGGAGAACAGAACAAAAGAGCACTTGCTGTCATTAAAAAGAGTTCAAAAGACAAAACAAAATTGAAAAGATAATAACGTATCAATTTCCATTTTTTACGACCCTAATAAATCATGTATATACAGTTTTAATTTCAATTATAATATTGTAAAAATATTGCAAACTGAAAGAAATAATAAAAGGAAAATAAAAAAAGCTATGCTAATATATAAATGCAACCAAAACTTAATCAATAGGCAGACAGCAAACATTAAGATCATGAAATTATGGGAAGGTTGACCTCTCAAAGAATTAGTTGACAAAGACTACAAGAATAGTCAAAAGTGTCCTAAATGATGATTATATTTTTTTTGTTTTTTTCAAAATTTTTGATTACTGTATTTACTAATATTTAATTATAAGATTACATATATTACTTCGAAGAAATACAGCCATCGATTTATTATATTAATACATATATATATATATGCATATGTGTGTGTCATTTGAACAAAAAAACTACATTTCCACCCATGCACTATGATTATGCAACTTTCCATACTTTTAGAACAATTATTGACAAGAAATGCTATCTATTTGTAGCATATGAATGGATGGGTATTCTTTTATCTAAATTATATATGTCTATATACAACATGTATATCATAGTTTACAGGGACCAAAATTGTTGATACCCTAAGATATTAAAGGTAATTGACTGATATTTTTATAGGTTCATTTATTTTCTCTTGAATACATAATTTACATTAATCTGCATATCTAGGTTCAAAATCAGTTGTTCATGCACTCTGTATTTAGAACTACATTTTTTGACATGGTATGTTTCATCTAATTCATATTCATTTATTTATAACTGCATTATATGGAATGAAATAATATTTCTCCTAACTCGTAATCATTTTCATATTTATAAATAAGTGTCTCTTATTTCTATCATAAATTCCATAATGTAGCTACTTTATCATCATTACATAGATATCATCATCAAATTATATCATCATCATCTAGTTATTGTGGCATCATTTCATTATTATAAACTGTATAATCATGATCATAGTTGTCACTTATATATCAGTATTTAAATTTAACAAAATTTTGATATAAGTTATATAAATTTATATGTATAAGTAAGATTAGATTTAGTATGTTATCTATCAACTTACATACAAAATCACATATCATATGACATTTACATAGAAATAGAAATACTATTTAATTTATATATAACAAACTTGTATTGGACATCTCAATATTATGATAAAAATAATTATTTTATAATATGATTACAGAATTTTATGCATGATATTTTCCAGCATTATTTAAAAGTGCTCTGACAGCATGCATATATAATGGTCAATATCTATATTATAGCATATATTTATATACACATTACATTTTTGCAGAGGTAAAATAGAATATTCTACAATATTATTTTATATAATCAGAGAAACCATTTTTAATGAAATAAAAAATATTGAAAACATATATTTTACTAATAAAATCCATAGTTATTAAAAATATACTGAAGTTATTAATATTAAAAAATACATGTAATATATAAGAAAAAATGATATCTAATTATTATTATTATTATTTAAAGCTAATATTTTATATAAGATATTAGAAATTTTGCTTTCGTTTAGAATATTATAGAATATATATTATTAATATATTACATTTTCAAATATACAATTTTCATTTTCACTCTTTCAAGTGTCAGATATCAATATAATTTAGTTAAAAACTTTATTGAAAATATACTTCTGATTACTTTAAAATTATATATATCATTTTGCTTTTTATTCTTTTCTTTTATCTAATTTTTTTAATGGTTAAGAAATTTTTCATTTCAACATATTTATTTCAGGATTGACATGTTCTAACGTTTTAGGTTATTTTTGACTTGGTCCTATGTATTAGTAGGGAAGAAAGTGAAGATTCTCAATTTATTCATAGATTCTATGAATATCCAACTAGTTCTTTCATTACAAAGAGATCTGAATTCTGAAAAGAAATCAACATGCCAAGAAATTAGAAAATTAATTATCTGGGTTATTACTATACTTAAGTTAAATATGTTTTGTTCAATGATATTAAAATTTTATTATTCTAAAAGTATGTATTTGATAAATAGAATGTAAGGAATAAAATAAAACATTTTAAATAACGTACTTCAGAACAAAATGTTTTTTATTGTTACTCTACAGAAAAACTATGAAGAAGATGTAATACTTCCTGTGATAGCCATTTGCAATTTGTGATGAAGAATGTCCAAACATTCATTTTCAAAACAATAATGAGAAATCTAGTTTGATTGCATATGAATCAACTGCTTTGAAAAAATCATAATCATGCTGGAATTCTGTAAAACTTCATAAGTTCAAGGGATTCAAAAAATGTCAGAAGAATGGCAGATGTATGTGATTGAAATGGTGATTAAAATATGAATGAATGTTAAATTAAACATGTCATGGATTTATTATAATGCAAAAATATGGAATGAGTGGGATATTTACACATAATAACTAAAAAAAATATGTTTGCTAAACTATTTGCTATAATATCCAATAATTGTTGTTTTGTATCATGTTTGCTTACAAACAAAAAGGAGCTTATTTTATTTTTAAGCCAAAGTCTATATGGATTTAAACTTAGATATTTTTATAAATATTAGAATTTAGAAAAATCACATCTTCCTTTGCCACTCTATATATATATACCAATTTATCTATCTATCTATCTATCTATCTATCTATCTATCTATCTATCTATCTATCTATCTATCTATCTATCTATCTATCTATCTATCTATCTATCTATCTATCTATCTATCTATCTATCTATCTATCTATCTATCTATCTATCTATCTATCTATCTATCTATCTATCTATCTATCTATCTATCTATCTATCTATCTATCTATCTATCTATCTATCTATCTATCTATCTATCTATCTATCTATCTATCTATCTATCTATCTATCTATACAAGTCACATGATGTATGATTTCATTTCCTTGCAATATATATATACATTGTAATGGATAACTGCCTATACACCATCCACCATCAGAGTGGTCAATATATTACTGCATTTCAGAATAAGCATACTGTAGTATATATTAGGAATAATTTTATTATGCATAATTTATAGCCTGTACAACAATATTTTCTGCCCATTATAGTATATTTTTATATGGCTTGAGTTGCTAAAAATAGTTGTTTTCAGTAAATTCTTTATTCAAACAATATGCTTTTGTGGATGACATCTGATTAACTTTACATAGCTCAAGAAGCAATGAAAATTAGGTGAGATATTGCACAACTAACACTGTTGAATAAAATACATGAATAGAAAAATGTACACAGATTCATGTAATTAACAATATTGGTTTATTTTACCAAAACTATATGCAATATTCATCAACATTGTATAACAACAAAAATATTACCAATATCATTAAAAAATGTATATATGTAAGAAAGTAATATATCTCTTGATAAGGCATTTGGTATCCAACTGTAATGTTTAATACCTTTCTGTTTAATAAAATTAATTGATATTTAAAAGAATGATTCCCTTTACTCCAAATGCCAGACCAATTATAATAACACATGATTAAAGAAAAATTAAACAACAATAATTCTTACATGATGACTTCTTTATCCAGGATTTGTTTGTCAATTTATCTGCTTTATATTCATCCATGTTTCTGTATTTTAGGAAACTAGGCTTGTCAGGGTCAATTTAAAGTTTGAATTCATAATTGTTGTAAATTTTCAGTTTATAAAATGGTTGTTCTTGTATATTTCTTTCACTTTTGTGAACACATAGTTTAAAGTTATATTTTGTCCCACATATAAATCCATAATTCTATAAGTATATAATATTTTATTTATTTCTTTAAAATCTACTTAAAATTTGTTAAAGCAAATTCAAGAAAAGAGAGAGCCAATTGATTAATGTGTATTTAATGATTATTTCTAGAAATTCTTACTTTTCAAACTGGATATTACAAAAACATGACATTATATTTTAGTGCTGATTGTGCTAGTTGTTAAAGGATGCTATGAGCTGCATTAATCTTCCATTTGATCAAAGATTGCTTTTATATTATCCCATCACTATCACATATGTATAAAATGAATGTGATATATATATATATATATATATATATACATATGTATAAAATGAATGTGATATATATATATATATATATTATTCAAGATTATATGTATTGAAACAACACTATGGCTGATGGTTTTTTTGTTTGTAAGTCTGTATTCCTTGATAGCCTTTTCTTGAAAATGTTCAAGCAATTTCTCAACAACAATTTAAACATTGGATAACTGATGACTAATATTGGCTGTATTTCTGGTGAAATGTACTCTGGCTATATGATTCGTGAACTGATCTCTGGCTATATAACTCACCAACTGACTTTGACTTTATATTTTCAGTCCTATATCAAACTAATTAATTATGTAGCCCTAGGTTATATGTGTTTTTACATGTGCCAAATTAATTAACTGTTATAGATCAAGACTATAGCCAGCAGCGATGTTTTCAAGTGCTTTAATTAATTACAAAAATAATTAATAAAATTATAATTTATAATTTCATTTCTTACTTTCTTTACATATTCGCATATTAAAATATACGCTACACAAATGAAACAACCTATCATCTTTTTAGTTAATAAAAAATTTTGCTATATCAATATTAAAGCACACACACACAAACAGCAAATAAACCTTAACAGACAGAATATTTCTAGCATTACGATTAAATAGCTATTTTTATATATGTAAACTATGATGCTAATTTACAATATATATATATAAAACTATCTGAGTTTAACTCCATATAAAATTTTGGGTTAAAATTAAAAGAATGCCCCCTTTTTGTTTGTAATTAAATTCAGGAATATAAAAAGCTGTTATTGATTACATGTGTGCTTATGGATGTTCATTAGTAATAGATAGTTACGAGCAACTTTGCTAACTTATTTTCTCTATTATTATTATTTCCATGTGTCAAAGCATCGGCTGGGAAACGAACCCGCAAACCCGGGACAACTGCTTGTAAGGCTGCTGTGCTGACCACTCAACCACCAACGCTTTACTATTTTCTTTAATTATTACACTGAAATATACCCACTTATTCTTTTGTTTATATTATATTGATTTTATTGGCTTTATTTGAAAGGATGAAATGTGAAATATGGATTGTTATTAAAAGACAATAAATAAATAAATAAATAAATAAATAATACTTCTGTATATAATATAAAAATAATATAAAAAATAACAATTCGTGTCAATTGTTAATACAGAGTTTAATATAAATAAATAAAAACAAATAATATTTCCAAGTGCTTTCAACTCTTACGAGTCCTTATCAAGGCAGTGTAAACAATTCTATTTTCTCCTAGGTGATTAATCTAACATTTCATTGTATTGGCCAGGAACAACTAATCGGAAAGCTGGTTAATTTTGAATTCATAGCACAAGATGAATTTTGTATAATATATGATTCTTTAATCTTGCATTTTTTTATCATGTGTTTCATTCATTAATATTGTAAAATACTTTGGACTACATATATGGCCTGTATTATTTTGGTGAACATAAAAAGCTGAATAAACTGTATCATCTTCTCTTGCTCTATTATAAGTATATTTATGTTGTTGAAGGCAATATTTAATATTTGTTTTGGTTTCTCCAACATATATTGCACTACAATTTATTTGTGGGCATCTAATAGAGTATACAACACTGCTTTTATCCTCCTTATTTATTATTTCCTTAGAATTATTTATTAACCTATTAAGGTTAGGTGGAGTTCTCCATGCTAATCGAAAATCTTGACTTAAAACTTTTATTATATTTTTATTAATATTGGGAATAAAAGCTAATGACATCCATGGTTTATTATTCATATTTATATGGTCACTATTATGACGTTGTTTATAATGCTTCAATATAGTAGATAATAGCATTTGTTTATTATAACCCACTTGTATTAAATCTTGCATATAACATTTTATATTATCTTTCATAAACATTTCATTTGAACACAGCCGTTGATTACGTGTTAAAAAAGCTCTATGAAATGAAATGTTAGATTCATCACCTAGGAGAAAATAGAATTGGTTACACTGCCTTGATAAGGACTCGTAAGAGTTGAAAGCGCTTGGAAATATTATTTGTTTTTATTTATTTATATTAAACTCTGTATTAACAATTGACACGAATTGTTATTTTTTATAAAAGACAATAAGCAGCCCACATATATTAATTATTATTATCATCACTTTGGACAAATGAATTATGATAAAGACAGCTTGATACTAAAAAAAATCATTCATTTATGGTAAAATATTATTTGAACTAGTAGAAAACAAACTATCATATAGCATTCCCTTTAGCTCCCAAACACTTCACATATTTATCAGTTGTATGATATTTTACAATGTTTTCTAAATATATTCCACACACATATGCTCACACATGCATATATGATATAGAATTAAGTTAATATTTTGAAACTATATTTGCCTTATTTTGTTAATTTATTATTAAGCAGAAATTTGAAAATGTTATATATCTGCTTCAGTTTTATTTTTGAAAATTATAATTATTAATTATTGATAAACATCAAAATTTATATGGCAGTTCTGGCAAATCATTCCCCGTAGCTTCGGAGTGCAATCTGTTCAAATATTAATTGAATTATTTTTCAAAAAATCTGTAGTAATGTAAAATTCAATCATTTAAACTAAACAAATTTTCAGCTAATTGCTTTTTTATGTATAAGTGATAAGAGATCACTTATAGCTAACTTTGGAATTAACAATTTATTTGGGGAAAAATTAATAGAATTAGGAAATAATTCTTTTTTTTTTATTAAAAAAAGAAAAAGAAAAGTATATTCTAATTATAATACCATTAAAATAATTTTTTAAACAGATACATTTTTAGCAACTAAAAAAAATAAACAACCTTATGCGTAATATATAATTCATTAATTAAAAAGTAGAGCGTAAAGGAAAGCTTAGTATGACAAATTTTTATTATAAATAGTTAGTTCATTGGGAAAGTAGAATTAATGCAAAGCAGAAAGTTTTTCAACGCGTTACCGATGGAGAAAAGTGAAAGATAAAATTAATTTGGCTAATTGAATGAAATTATTATATTTCCCCTTATCAGTTTGGTACACAATCAATTTTTTAATATCCTTCATATTTTATGTTGCTAAAAATAAAATAAAAAACAACTAATGTAATAATTTGTTTTTATATAATATATTTTTAAAATGATATTATTTTCATCATAGAAGTTTTTTCGGGAATTATTTGGTGTTTAAATGTTTTAATTAATATTCATACATTCATGTATCTAAGTTTTATAAACACGGTATGCCTAGTTTGAATAATTAAAAAGATTTTAAGCACAAAGAATTAAATTGTTTATTTTATATTCATCTAACAAAGCTAGATATATACATAACTTCTCAGACTTCTCTATTTTTTTAATAGCAAACTTATCACAATTTAAATTATCACTATTGATTTTAAAAAAACTTGTGGAAATATGCACATATGTGTTAATATTTGTTACTAGCAACATTAATGATAAGATGTGATGTAATAGTAAGATTTAGTTATAAATTTGATATATATATAATGATGTGACAGTAAAAGTTAATTAAAAACAACAATAATAAACCAGCTATAAATAGATTTAAGTTAATTCCTGCCTAAATTAGACGAGTCTCTACAATTATATATATATATTTGAACCAAGTGGAATTATAGGGGTAAACGGTAAATAAGAAAGGTGATCATCGTGTAAATTATGGTGAATCAAGGAATCAGGCTTAGCTCAGGGTTCTTTGCTACTACAATTTATGCTAAGAATAAAAAGAGCTACAATAATAATAACAATAATGATAATCATTAAATATTATGAAGTGAAACTAAATAAAATGTTAAGAGAGGAAGAAACCTCAACTCACTCTTACAAATCTTTCAAAGCTCCCAATATTGATAGCACACATCACCAAGTAATAAGGGTAGAATAATTTCTTTACTTATAATACTTTTTTCATTATCCCCTCCAGCATAGTTTAATACCTCCAACTGCCTCTTCATCATTTTATTGTCATGAATCAAATCCACATTTTAATAAAATAATTATCTTTTATAAATCTTATTGATTTGTTTATGCCACTTTGCGTTTCTTTGGCAAGAAATATAAGTTCTTATTTTATTGAACTATGGTTTTATGATTTTAGGGTCTCTGTATTACATTTTGATGCTAAATTTTCTCATTATTTTGCTTTATGAATATGTTGTTAATAAACGAATGATATCCTAGTGGTAGACATAAGAAGATATATACTTAGTCTTCAAGCTATTGTCTACTTACTATTAATAATAATAATAATAATAATAATAATAATAATAATAATAATAATAATAATAATAATAATAATAATAATAATAATAATAATAATAATAATAATAATAATAATAATAATAATAATAATAATAATAATAATATGTGGTCCTGCTGTGCAAACAGAAGCAACACAACAGATAAAACTCTGAACACAAACAACAAAAAAATTCAAGAAAGGATACTAACCTTATAGAAAAGCAACAAACAGGAAGAGGATAATACTCCCAAGTAACGTAAGTAAATTCTATATCAAAATAATAAACAAATAACCTAATTACCAGGAAAAAAATTGACACCACAGGAAAAAATATGGTGTCGACACAAAAAAATAATGAGCTAATACTGCCAAAATATTTCACAATAAATCAAACAAAGAATATAACAAAAACGTATGCAAATGCTGCAAAATCAAATGGACAACAAAACAGTGCAGAAAATAATTCAAAATTACCTCAGTCTGTTAGATTCAGAAAAGCAAATCAGAAAGATATTATTGTGCTAAACCTTAGCAATGATGATAATCTAGAAATACCAGAAGCCATCTAGAATCAAGAGGAATTGCAAATAATAAATGCCAACTTTAACAAAATGATTCCAAAAAAATTATTCAACACATTTAAAAAATTCTTATTACCCAAATCAATGGTTAGCAATAACAGACAAAAATTTCACTCTTTATAAATTTCCCAGAGAATTATATGAAGCATTAGCTAAAAAAACAGTATGGGACACAGTATCAAGCATTGGAGATCACACAAACTCGTGACATCTAGTGATAGAATTTTTCAACAAGTATCAAAGAAATAGATTTCATGCAGAAATTAATACTAGAACACACATTAATAATGGTTGGCAAGAATTTACAGAAGTATGTCATAGGTATTATCAAAAATACATACTTTGGATATGGTATGCAGGGCATTCAAAATATGATAAAACCATTTGTAACAGCAATATACCTAAATGACAGCCCCACAACAGTATCTACCATCAGTTTTCAATTTAAAATAAAATTAAATGATAATGTGATCACAGAAAACATTCCAATACAGATCAAGATGCAATACTTACACTTCATATAAAAGGCCTAAGGTCACAATGTTTTTCATGTGGAGATCGGGGACATCTGGCAATGAATTGTCATACAATCCAAACCATGAAAATCTTAGGTGACATAAGCTAATAACAAATAACACAAATTCCAAAGGAAGGAACTAAAGCATTTGACAGAGACCAGCACTAACCAAAAGACTACAGAGAAGCAACAACTTCAAGACAGTATAAGCAAAGAAATAACTACAGGCTTCAAGTTTCTAGATCTAACAAGTAAAAAAGTTAACTGAGATCAAACAACTAACAGAAACATTGAGAAAAGTATGCCAAATCAATATAGAAAAAAAAACAATGAAGATTCCAGTGAAGAAAATAAAAGCAAAGAAAGAAAAAAAAAACCTCAATAATATTAATAATACAAATAGTAAACCTCAGTCACCATGAATATCAAGGACAAAAAGTAACCTGCCATGAAGTATAACCCAAGCAACCACTCCATGTATGCCTGAAATAATGCAAACAATCCCAGAGGCAAAGAGATGACCAGGATGACCACCAAAAAAAAAAAAAAGAAATGTCAAGGTAAAAACAGAAGCAAGCAATTCAGAAGGGATTTCTAAACAAGTACACTACTCAATTGCCATAATCAATGAAGAAATAGATCTAGACTGTGAAAATGATGAAGACCAACTGTCAGCAACAATTCAAACTGTGACCATTACCCAATCTGATTCATGTAACATAAATGAAAATAAAAATTGCAGCAATTAATGTAAGGGAATTGATTTTAACCTCAACGATTAATAAACTAAAACAATGGATTGCAACAATGCAACCATACATACTTGGATTACTAGAAATCAAAATTTACAAAGGTCTCAAATGAACCCAGAAAAACATCTAAATATAATCATGCATGGGAAAGACTAGCAAACTTTCAATTATTACTAAATAGACAGGGATTCTGTGCATGCTCCAGAGATTCATCATCCCCCTCTGCAAGCACTGGACTCCTCATTACCATGAATTGCCCCTATGAAACATTCAAGATAATCTTTATTTATTCAAATTTAACATTCCAACATAAAATAATAGCAATCAACATAATCTTTATATATACACCCACACAAGATAACAAGATTAATACCATAATAGCAAACATCAATTCCTTGCTAGAAACCACATCAAACCCAACCATACTAATAGGTGACTGTAACACAACATACAAAAGGTTTACAGAGAGATGGGTTCACAGAACATCCTTACCACTGATGAGTGCAGAAGGCTTCCTACCAGATAATACAATAACTTTTCACAATGGAAGACACTTTTCTCTTATTGATCTATATTTTTATTCCCCAATTCACCATCATCTTATCACAATAAAAATAACCCACTCAGCTTTTTCAGATCATTCAGCTCAAATAGCAACAATCAACTTTATGCAGATTCAAACATCAATACTATTGCTAACAAGAACAATAAGGGTTTTAATTCCAGAAACCACCCCAGAATTCTTAGTCTCAGAAACATACATAATGTTAAATAAAATAAAATAAATGAATCTTGATCCCATTCAACAATATCTGGCATATATAAACATATTATCATTCAAATATCAACCACATTACAATGAAACAACAACTGCCCTCTAAATTATTAGTACTCATAAATGAACTTTACAAGTGAATAACTATGAGTAAGCCAACACAAAACACCGAACAGTATATATAAGCTGACACAAGCATATAACAATGCATGCAAAATATTAAAAAATTACCTAAAAATCAAGAAGAATAAAATATGTCTCACACAACAGCATACTTGGATCAGAGAATATATGAGATGGGCACTTGGAAACTCACTCAGTATCAATGTTCCCATGACAATAAAAACAGATAAGGGAATATATGCAGGACACAATATGATTTTGCCTATTTATGAATATTTTAAAAAAAGCTGCAGACAAACCAACTACCTAGAAGGATCTCTGATTTATTTGGGCCAATGGAAACACAAACCCCTTCAGCATTACTACATTTCTAACAAAACTAAAAAGCATACCGAGCATGTATTACTCAGGAAGTCCTGGTATTCCATTATTTGTTTTGAAACATCTCAGCCAATATACAGCACGATATCTATGTGATCTGGAAAATCATTTGTCACAAAAAATTCAGCACATCCAAGGAATACATCCAATTGCAATTGTACCCTTCAACAAAAAAACAAAAAATCACCCCTTTCTGAGTGACCTGTAACCAATATCCATGAGGTCCCTGCCAATAAAAATTATAGAAAAAGTTATAAAAGAAAAGATAGAACCTCACATAATGCCACTGATCTCAAAAATACAATTTACAAAAAAATTTCATTTACAATATAAGCATTATTCTTTAAAGCCATCATAAATTCAATAAGAGAAAAAAAAGATATGGCCCAATAACAGTTCAACTCAATATTGAAGCATCATTTGATTTGATAGACATCCCTGTACTTATGGAAATGCTTGCAGACACCACCATCCCCCTACTTTTAAACTGGGAAATTGCAGACACCACCATCCCCCTACTTTTAAACTGGGAAATCCATAAAACACTAAATAGAAGAAACTCACCATCATTTATTCCAACCCAATCTATATCCCAGAGATCCCCCCTCAGTGCACTACTATTCATTTTTTACCTTAACCCTCTTTTAGTAAATATACAGCAAGATTTTACTGGAATACAGATACCTGGTATCACACAACAAATAACATACATAGCACACATGGAAGATGTAATGGTTTTGCTGTCCTAAAAAAGATAATTGCTTTAATTACTAAAAATATTAAATGATTACACAAATTAATACAAATTAAAATTTAATGCAACAAAAACAACTGTCTGGTCACTATTCACTGAAAAACTGTGCACACAAATATATCAAGCAAAATCCAGCACATTTCTTGCAAGCAAAATCAAGCACATTTCTAGGATTCCTATTTTATCTTAGGAATACAGGTATGAGATGCCAAATACAAAATAAAATAAGAAATGAAGTTGAATGTATTGCTGTCTCTTTATCACAAACAATATCTCTATATAATCAAAAGTTCAACTCAGAAACCAACTTATCATGATGAAAATAACTTACTACTTGCCAATCATATACTTTTCAAAAACTTTCAAATCAAAAATCAGAACCATCTACAACCAACTCCTATAGTCCAAGAAAATGGTTGCAATATCAACAAGAAGTCTTAATCAACCTCTCATAAGTAATGGTCTGGGATTACATAATATTGATATTTTTATACACAAAAACTAGAAACCTTATAATCACCATCACAAACCAATTCCCAAAACTCAAATATTAGTTTAAATCATGCTAACTGATAAGCCACCTCCACAGGGATTATATACCTCATCAATTTAAGACCGCAAACAACATACCTGAGCAATATACATGCAATAATAAATACTGGAATATATACAATCTTATATATCAAGAGCATAATGCAAATGACTCCTCAATGCTAGGAATAAATAATAAAAAATTACTTCACAATGACAAAAGATGGACACTGGAACCAAAATATTTCAACTTCATTCTAAAAGTAAACCTTCTTTCAATGCCAACAACTTTTTTCTCCACCATAGGATAATGTACATGAAAATAGACCCTTTTTGTGACCTCTGCTACCAGGAAAAGGAGACATTACAATACTTCATAAATTAATGCATAGCACTAGAATAATTAAGGAAAATAATGTGTGATACATAGCAAGAACCAAATACCACAGTGAATCAAATCATAAGTGCATACCAAGGCAAATCAATACAAAGTATAAGAGCAGCAACCTTTATTATATATGCTTTTTGGTGAACAATATGGACTTTTCTAATAAGTAATAACATTAGATGACACTCATCTACTTTTCACAACAAATTAAAACAGATAAGAAATAGGGACAAAATCATAGAAAAACCACACATATATGTGGCTACATGATCACTTTTGAAACAGCAATCAATGTTATAGATGAATAAATGAAGAATGATGTCAACTACCTAATTCTGAATTGGCCTGGGAGTTGGATATATCATAACAGTAATATTTTTTGTTTGGCTTCTTTGTTTTGTGATATATATTTTATCACCCAAAGAACTATTTACTTGAGCTACTCTTATGAACTATACATTTGTACTAATGAATGTTTGCTCCACTTATATGTGTATAAATGTGACATTGAGTTTTAAATATATAATCTTTTTTTATTATTCACAAACTGTTTTGACTTTTGTAAAAATTACAACCTCCCATGACTTATATACCCTTATAAATGAATACCATGTAAACAAATTGTGTATATACAAATCTAAACCATGTAAAATTTTACTTTGAATCAATAGTTCCTTTTTGAAACATAATAATAGTAGTAGTAGTAGCAGTAGTAGTAGTAGTAGTAGTAGTAGTAGTAGTAGTAGTAGTAGTAGTAGTAGTAGTAGTAATAGTAGTAATAGCAGCAGCAGTAGCAGCACTAACAGTAAGAATAATAACAAAAACAGCAATAGCAACAACAACAACAACAATAACAATAATAATGATAATAATAATAATAATAATAATAATAATAATAATAATAATAATAATAATAATAATAATAATAATAATAATAATAATAATAATAATAATAATAATAATAATAATAATAATAATAATAATAATGATGATGATGATGATAATAATAATAATAATAATAGTAATAATAATAATAATTCAATTTATTCTATGAAATAAAACAAAGTACATAACAATTATTTAAAAACTCCAAACAAGAAAAATGGAATTTACATGTAAAAATAACAAATTAAATAAATAAATAAATTAATTAAATAAATAAAATAAATACCAAAATTAATACATACTACACAACCATTGACATAAATACTTTTTGAAAGATACATAAAAAATATTATTCAAATCAATTAAACACTTATATATAAATTTATTAAATGATTTTGAACCAGAATATTGTCTTCTACTAAATTCCTTAAAAAATTTGGTAATGGTAATTGAAATTTATTAGAAAGATGAGTATTTAGAACATAAACTCTATGAATTCAGAAAAAGTTTAGTGCAAAAAATATCAAAAATAATTTTAAACTTATATAATAAAATGGAGAATGAAGCATCACAAATACAACCATAAAATATAAAGAAGATACCATTCAAGGAAAATGCCATGATACTGGAGAAAGTGATCTTCTATCTTCTTATAAAATATCTAAATTATTCCAATGCAACAATGTGAGAGCCAAGCTCCATCTTTAAACCATCAAGCTGGAAATAAAATTCACATACTTGGAAACATACAATGGTCAAATAATATCTATATATCACATATACAAGAGAGAAATTAATTCTAAACTTGCAATAAACATAATACTAAATTAATACATAAAACCAATAATGTAATAATATAGTTATCAAAAATGACTGAATAAAGGTGCCTTTAGAAATTAAAAAGGCAAGAAATATACATCAACTTTTATAAATATATAAGCATTTATTACATTCAAATATCAGCCTTTCAAGCTAATTGAGCACACGCCTTATGAGAGTGTTAAATTTATTACTTCTCATAATAAAAGACAAAGGAATACTTTTTAAAATAACTTAATACTAAATCATTAAATAGTATCATTAATAATAATAAGTGAACCTCTGTCAGGCATGCTTAGGTCATAACATGTAAAATATTAAAATTTAATATTTAAAATAGTAGATTTTAATAATGTTATAAATGTGTGATTTAAACCTAAAGCATAAAATTTTACCAAAACCTTTTTTTAATAAAAAAAAAATATAAATATTAAAGTTCTTCATTTTGCACTGTTCCTGGTTTGTAGCAAATAAATTCAACAAGTAAATATATTTTTCCAAACACTGGCAACATAAGTTAAAAGACACATTTGTATTGACAGTTTTTCTTTTTTATATAATGACTTCATACATGCACACACAAAGAAATGCTAATAACTGAATGGCCATTATTTTGCAAATCATCAAATATATAATTGACAATATAGTTTCAACATTTCTTACAGCATTATTCTGGTTTTTAACTTTATCTAAAGCAGATAATTATTTAAATATAACAGTAAATCATATATTGTTCTTTTCCAATTTAAGCAGGATTTTTCAAGCATGATATTCAATACTGCAGTTTGTTCATAACATTTCTTTTCCAAATTAAATAGACTTTCTAGGTAAAATATCTAATATAATAGTTTGTCACACATACCTCTTTTTATACCTCTTTTTATAATTAAGAAAGTTTTTGAACAAGACATTTAAATTTAATGTGATTTAGTCAAAATAATTTTATATAGCAGTTTGGTCATAACTTCTTTATTATTAAAAAGTGCTAATAAAGAAAATACAATAACATATTGTTATATTTTTATACTAGCTGAAAACAAAAATTTAATAGTGTTGTTGATTTTTTTTAAAGAATAAGAAAGATAATAAACATTATAGATCTACAAGTCTTCTATTAGTTCCACATAGTATTTTTTTAGGATAATTGTAACTCATCTACATAGGAAGAACATGAGACTCAATTCATCCAAAAACAAAGTGAGTTTAGAAATAGTTATAGTTGATATCTGACATTCATGTATTAGGAAAATTACAAAGAATATAAAAAAATATGACTGCTGGTTGCATCCGATTGTAGATTATGTCTTTAAGTTTATAAATCATTTTGGTGACAATTAAAGTTTTCAATCTTCAAATATTTATAATTCATTACTGAAGTCATTAATTTTTTGTAAAGTCATTAAACATAACATTATTTATTTTAACATTTATCTTTCATCTTACTTTCTTACACTTATATGATATTTTTAGACAAAGCCTGAAGCATTGACATTTTTTGAAAAATATATTTATCCAATTCTGAAGAATGTATTTTAAATAGCAATAGTTATGATTACACTGCATGATGACATTACAAAGATCAGCAATGATAAGAATATTAACAGAGTCATTCCATTTTAGCAAAATGTTATACTTGAGTTTTTAAAAACATATCTTCTTGATTAAAGTGAAAAATAAATAAAAGATAGAAGTAATTGGAGATTTCTTAAAATATATATATTTTGAACTGGGACTCCCAAAATTTAGTTTATTCTCGATAGGTTTAAAATAACTTGTAAACATAACCTTTTGGCTTTAACTATTTTTAATATCTAAACTTTTGTAAGCTTATTACTAATCTCACTACATAAATTCTTGGTAATTATTATTATATTTTCAATATTATGAGAACTGACCAGACCTTCAAGCAGAAAGGAAAATACCATTGATAGCATAGCCATCATAACCATCAACGATACCCACAGCCAGATAGAGCTATCCAAAGCATAACACAATCACATTTTCTGACCATGGCCCATTTCAACTGCTGTGATCAAACCCCTGCCATCCAAAGTATTTTATTTGTTTTGCAGATCAAACTCAGGTACAACCAACCATATGTTATATAGTAAGCATACTTCAAACAACAGGTACACAATACAGTGCTTGATATATCCCAGGCTAACTCATACTCTATGTCAGGACCCAGCACATTTAACTCAACACGTATAATATTTATAACTTTAAATTAATGATAACACAGTGACAAGGGATAGAGAGAATTGATCAAAATAATACTTCAGCAAACATTAATATTTATTCAAGCACACATACATAATATAATAGTATGGAAATTTACATATAAAATAGATATAATGAATGAAAATAGTCCTTTATTAAAGTTCATTTCATTTAAAAATAAAGTGACTTATTTATAGACTATTATTATGGAAAATATATTTACCTAGGTTTTTGTGAGATTGAGATGATACAGTTCATTTGTTTTTGGTTTGCATCAGTGTTCCTTTCCAAATGGTTGGGTTTTGGCTTCCATCAATGGTTCTAGGGCTTGTATTCCATTCTGTGATTCAATGATGGGAGAGAGAAAGCAGCAGTAGTATTTATTTAACCATTTTTCATCAGTTTCCAGTGAAGGTTCAGGTGGAATAGTTGATTTGCAGTGAACTTTTGAGGCTTGAAGTATGGTCAAAGACTTCTAAAGTTGGCTAGCAATGCATGTTGCTAGATCTGTGGTGACTGCAATATTTTCTGCAGCAATAATGAATGATTCTATGTGTCCTTACACTTCTGAATCTCTGAAGCAATGAATAATGTAATGAAACAATTACAAAATGAAGACTGGAATGATTTACAGACTTAGTCAGCTGCAATTTTTATACCCTCTATTATTGTTTTAATTCGTTATTATTATTTTTAATTGTGATCATAATTTAAGTCTGTTTTAATTACTTAATTTTTATATTTTTCTTACCTAATCTTTTCTTAGATTAATCTACTATGCTTTTACGAGATAATTTATATGTTTTTCTTTTAATTAATTCAATCAGTAATCTTTTAAACTAATTGCATTTTTGAAAGTTTTCTTTTACAAACAAATTTTATTCTAACTATCCATATTTATTATTTTTTAAAAAAACAGAGTTTAAAATCTTTTCTATTTTAGATTTTCCCCCTACCCAATCTCAATAGTTTTATTCTGTTTTCAAAGACCAATCAATATAATGCAATATTTTTATTTTACAAATTAGCATTTAAAAATCTACTTAAATTATTTTTTAAAATAAATTTAACCATACATATTTTTTAAATTATGAAACATGTAACACACACACACATATACATATATATATATATAGGTTTTATAACATATATCTCTCACTAACATTACAATATATATATATTGTAAATAATGTGGTTGTTTTTACAAATAGGGGATTTTGGAAATATTACAACAAATATCAGATAAAAGCAAAAAAAGTAAGACTAATGTTGAATGTTAGAATAACTAAAACTGTTTTCGTGGCTTAAAAAAATCATGACTTTTTTATAAAAAAAGAAAATAAAGATTGTTCACAATAAATTACTAACAGTTAACAGCTACAAATATTTTGGTCAGATTATTAAAATTAATATTAATGAATAAAATTACTATGGAAATTTAGCTTGAATGGACATATCACAAAGTGTAAATTATCTTATAATTACTTGATAATTTGATATTTAATATATTTATGTGCCTGAAAAGAAAGTGTATTAAATAAATATTATTTCATCGGTATTTATTTATGAATTTGGAGTATGGATATTTAATAGTAAAGCAATTTGTAGATTATAGACATGATAATTAATGAAAAGGTATTAATATTAAAATATATGTGAAATAATAAACAGTTAAAATATATGTGAAATAATAAACAGATATTGCTAACAGCATTACAAAAAATTAGGCTAAAATAAATCTCTGTGGACATGCCACTAAAAAAAAACTAATAATAGGTGGCCAGCTTAAGAGTTCTAAGTGCATTCCAAATAATAGATCATGATCTAGAAAGAGTTCACATGATGATAGATAAACATTTGAGATAGTGAGGTTTATGTGTATCATATTAAACAAAAGCAAAACAAAAATAAAACTGTTTTTTTTTTTTTTTAAATTGAATAAAATTCAGTCTTTCATTCTACAATAAAGAATAAAAACCAATAATGATGATGATGATGATTGTTTATAAATGGAAATATAATTTTCTTATGTATCACTGACTTCTTTTTCTTTTACCTGTGAGATAATTCATAGATTGCTGGGACAAATAAAATCACATATAAATGTATCTTCTAGTTGTAATGTCTTTTTACTTAAATATTTAGTTTACGTTTGAATACTTAGTGTTTTATATACTTTTTTTACTATTTAGATCTATTTTTTTTATAAATATGTTCATAATAGTAGTAAAAATATTTTTATAAGACAGTATATCTGGTATCTTTAAGTAAATAATAATAAATTATTTTACAGTCATTTGATAATCTGACTTTAATGACCTTCAAAAATTCTTATGTTTTGTGTTAAAGTAGTAAGATCAAGAATGGAAAGGTTTGAATTACTTTTCTGCTGAGTAAATTAAAAACGACAAACTCAATTTGGTTATTTAAATAAAATTGCTATTGCTATGCTCAACTTTTTATTTAATGCTTAAATGACATATGACCTGTCGAGCAACTAAATATATTTTTTTATTAATATTGATTAACAAGATAAATATTTTTTTTATTTGTGAATATAAGATTCAAATCAGTATTTCAAAGTTTGATATAAAAAATGCAATGCATACAGTAAAATTACTAATTATCAGTCATTTAGTAAATATATCCAGAAAATGTCTACCTTTTTTATTAAGAGAAAAATTAATAGAATAAATATGAATATCAAATTAAGCAATCTAAAGAATATATCATCACATATTTTAAAGTTTTATATTCATATTTAAATTCTAATAAGTTATTTCCAATTTTCATTATCATTAAAGCTCAAGTTGTGAGTAAAATAAAATCAATCATGGCTATGGATTTGAATTATGAACAGTTAATGAGATTTTAAAACTACCTACTTTATTCTAACACTTGTAATAGTTTATATCAATAAAAAATAACTGTATGGCTTTACTGCTGTGGAATTTCATAAGATGTTTGAGAATCAGAAGTGTCAGAACTGAAATTGATTCAAGAGCATTATTCTTCAGATTTTGATATCACCCTACAGCCCTAACCTATACAGATTAGTTAATATCAATGACAGTTTTTGAATTATTGCATGGAGAGAGGAAGATACTTGCTTTTGCAATTAATGCATTCTATAAAAAAATAGTAACTGGAGTATTGTAAAAATCATGTGCATTCATAATGAGAACATTTTTGTAAAGTGTATTTCAAGTGAAAATTGTATTTTTATTTATTAATACACATTGAAGTATATATATATGCAAAATGATAAGGTAAATATCAACTTTGTATATTTTTAATACATAATTTATTATTTTTTACCCACTGAAAAGTCTGACTTTAACACATTTATTCCATATCTATCTATCTATCTATCTATCTATCTATCTATCTATCTATCTATCTATTTATCTATCTATCTATCTATCTATCTATCTATCTATCTATCTATCTATCTATCTATTTATCTATCTATCTATCTACCTATCTATCCATCCATCTATCCATCCACCTACCTACTTTCCTACCTACCTACCTCTCTCTCTATCTATTTATCTATTTATCTATTTATCTCTCTCTCTATCTATCTATATATCTCTCTATCTCTTTATCTATCTATCTATCTATTCATCCATCCATCTATCCATCCACCCCACCTACCTACTTACCTACCTGTCTATCTATCTATCTATCTATCTATCTCTTTATCTATCTATCTATCCATCCATCCATCTATCCATCCCCCACCTACCTACTTACCTACCTACCTATCTATCTATCTATCTATCTATCTATCTATCTATCTATCTATCTATCTATCTATCTATCTATCTATCTATCTATCTATCTAAAAGATGTGTATGGGCAATGCAATAACACATTTAAGTCCTGATTTGAGTATATTCACTATTATCAATGCCTAAAATTTGATAAACATTACTACTTTTTCAAGTATTTAATACCAATAAAAGAAATTTGATTCATGGCAGTAAGAATTTGATCTTCATATAATTTTTGTGGAATTACTCAAGTGTATGTCTTATATTTATAAATATAATGGTAACTTTAATAATGCTAATCTTTCACAGCTCCTTCACTTTAAAGTTCATAATATATATTGACAAGCATTAGTAAAGTTTTTTTTTTCAACATTTATATTAATGGGTTTCAAAAGTGAGTGGCTTTTTATATTAAAAATCTTTGAAATTATATTCACTCGATTATTATTTGAGCATTGTTTTTTTGATAGTCTTAGTTTAGCAAGTACATTTTTTTCATCTGGTAGTGTATGAATTTATTATCTTATATTTTGTAATATATAGATGGAAAAATAAAATAGTCTTAATATAGCAGTTTCTATCACCATTGAAGTTTGATTTTATCAATCAATAAGATGTTGTCTTTGCAAACAAAAAAAAACATGTAATGTTTATCTAACTTATTTATCTATTTTTAGCTCTGAAAGAAATCAAAATTTATAAAATAAGAGAAATTAAAATATGTTTAAATATTTTTATATGACAAAAATATATTTGGCTTTTCTCTATGTTTAAATTAACAGATATACCACCTTCCATTTGCAATTTACTACATGAGATATTTTATTTAAGTGTTTAATATCACTATAACTATAGTAATGTATTTGATTCACTTTATAAATAATTTTATGTTAGTTGCTTGGTGATCAAATAATATTTAGGCATGACATTGAGAAATTAAGCACAATAATACTGAACAAACTTTATTTTCCTGCTGCAGAATTGATCCAGAAATATTTAAACTATTGGGTACATCATACATCATTATACTAGACTATATAAGGCATTTCATTTATTACTATTCATCTTTATTGATAATAAAATTATCTAGTCTTTTCATATGAGTAGCATGACAATATGCACATATAAAGATAAATCATGAATTCAGCATTCATAGATATATAACAGTTGTGAAGATTTGGGGATATTACAATTACATTTTTATTTGTTTTTATAGTCATCACATATTAATACCATCCATCTAGATATCCATTTGTCAATCTATAATTGCATGACAAACTAAGTGTAAAAAAAAACAATCATAATTATTCTTATGATTTAAACAATTTATCAGAATGATGTGCTAATAATTATGCTATAAAGTTTACTTACTTCAATGCTGTATGATAAATTTATGTGTAAGTAGTTATAGGTCATAAAATAAGATTCATAATTTGGCTCTGTTAATTTGTGATTTCAAGCATTCTTTGTCTAATACATGCATGTTATGTAAAAAAGGCAGTTTATAATTAAACTTAAAAAAAAGGATTAAGTAGTGTTTTCGATAGCTATTAATAGAGTTGTTTTTATTGTTAATTATTTTAATAACATTAATTATATGACCATTTTATCTGATTAAATAAGCTTGATAAACATTCACATAACTAATAAATCTCTAACAGTAAAACAGAAATGATTTTAAGAAGTTAATAAATTGTATTGGATATATTTTTTTAAAAAAAGCTCTTTGACAAATCTTAGCTTATTAAAAGTTAATGTGACTAAATTGCAACAGCTAGTTGGTGTGATTAATAATTATAAAAATTGCAACGAATGTAAAGTTCAACATTTTTGAATAACAATATTTGTTTTATTTATTGTAGAACAATGGAGGAGAAGTAGATAAAAGTGATTGTTTTTCGTCCAATCAATAGATTGACATTGTTATAAAATTTGACTATTGTTTTTAAGTTTATTTAAAAAATGATTCTTTCTAAATTTTATATATGGGTTACTCTAGTAATATAATTGAACTTGATTGCTATGTGGATATGTTCATATGCTTAGCATTACATGTTTAATAACTATAAATTTATTAATGAGCTTATTAAAATTATTATAATTTTTATCTTGATTGTGATTTAAAACTGTAGACTGGCTTAATTAATAATTCCAAAAATTATCACTAATATAAAGTTTAACTTTTTTGATTCGTGAATTAATTTATATATTTAATGATCTGTGGTGGTCTAGCGGTTAGCATAGCTGCCTTCCAAGCAACTGGCCCGGGTTCGCTTCCTGATTAATGCTTTGACATATATAAAAAAAGAACTTAATAAAATTATTAGAATATATATATAAACACACTCCTTAGAAATAGTCCTTTTTTTTTCTAATTCCTTTTCTACCAAAACATTGTAATGATTTTCTATTAAGATTTTCCTGATAAAATGATTAAAAGTGATCATTGTTTTTCGAACCAAGAAACTTACCTACTTTTTTTATATGATTACTAATATTTTAGAGTGTAAAACCTGTTTAATTTTTACAAAAAAATATTCTGCTGGATTATTAGTTAGCAGTGTGAAATTGGCTTTTTCTACTCAAAACAAAATACAGTATTGATTTTTCTGTTAAAAAAAATAAACAGAAATTTAAATCTAGTAATAAAAAAAAGGAGGGGGGGGATACTTAGAAAGGGCATGGGAACCTCATATTAAAAGTTTTAAATGAAATTATAGTTTATATATACATATTACATTTAAATAAGTATTATACGTAAAAAGAAGAAAGTTTATTGATTCAAAATAATCTCTATTGAAGAATACATTATAGTATTTTTTGTTTATTTTTCCTTTTCTCAATTCAATGTAATATAATATCTACTTCAGTGAGAATCTTCATTATAAAATTTACTCTTTTATGATTTGTCTTTAAGTATTACAATTCATAAGTAAATTTTAAATGAGGTTTCAAAGTATAAATTACTAAAATAAATTATGTTAAAATAATGGCAATCAAAGCCCCTAAATTGTTCTGTATTAATACATTAGTCCTCTATCACAAATCTAATAAAATATCAAATGACTTCAGTAACTAATAGACATAAGTGAGAAACTAGTCTGAGGATTACTGGATAGGACAACATTGGATAGATATTTAATGAGCATTATCATCTGGCATCCATTAATTATTTGAGCTTACTTTGCATGGCATAGCAGTGATAAAACAGGAATATGATACTCTACCACATTATGTAGGTCTTATGGTTTATTAATAATACATTTGTTTATAATGTCTATCATCTTGCTTCAAATCCAAATTAAGTAAATCTTGAAATATTTTTGATATTTCAATCAGCATTAGGATTTTTTGCAAGGGCAAGTGCCCTTTCATCAAACTATATAACTATTTGTTTTTGGATACCTAATAGAAGAGCAATACAGATACTTCAGACCAATCAAAGAAGTATAGAGAGATGCATGTTAGCAATAACAAAAAGAGATTGAAAACACAATACACAAATAAGAAAACAAACAGGTGTTGCTGACATTGTTGAAAGAATTAAAAGACTGAAGTGAAGTTTGTCTGGACATATTGCTAAACGAGATGATAATAGATGAACAGTTGAAATCTCAAACTGGATTCCAAGAGATCACAAATGACCTAGAAAGAGAACACATGTGAGATGGATGATGAATAAGAAAGTGTGCAGGGGTGATTTGGAGAAGAGAGGTTAGAGATCAGAGAAGACGGATTGAACTTGAGAGACCTTCTTCCTGCAGTTGATTGATAATAGTTGATGATGATGACAAAATGAATATTTAGCTATTCTTTGCTAAAACATGAAACAAAAAATAAAAATTATTTACATTCAGCACCTGAAAATTTGAGAATAAACTGTATCTAGAAATACAGGAAACTTCTGAAGTAAGACTGATATATTTATTAAATATAATGTATGATATTTACCTGGAAATAAATGAGAAATCATATATTTTATTATATAAATGTAGTGAAGGCAAATCTGCATTGTTTTTTTTTTTCAGCATCAACTGCATTTTTTTTTTACCCTTGATCAATATGTATTCTTATATTTCTTTTTTAGTAATTTCTTGAATAAAATTATAAATAAACAAATACTCACATCACATAACATTCTCATTCTAATACATTACTCAGAATTATTTTGCAGACAAACTCATAATGAATCACTTTTTAATAACATAAAAATACAATTTTACTTTTTATTTACCATTGCCTATACATCAATCTAACAAACCAATATTTTTTTTAAAAATCTGACCTTCAGTCATATATATTGAAAATAAATCAACATTAATATCTTAAAATTCAGAAACATTATTAGTGGTGATCTTAGATCACAAATTAATTAAGCAAGCTTAATTTTTCATACAAATTTCAACAGCATGGTATGATTATAAATCTTCACAGTACATACGCAAGCAAATAGCAAAAAAAGTTTTAATCTGGTCTTAAAATTAGTACTTTTTAATTTAAATTATTACATAAAATGTTAATTTGATTAATTTGTGAACTAAGATAGCCACTAATAATAAGCTTCAGTTTTTTTTAGGATAACAATGTATTGTTGAAAATCAGATAAAGAAAATTCTCCTTTCATTAAACTGAATAAATGGGTATACACAGTACATACGCAAGCAAATAGCAAAAAAAGTTTTAATCTGGTCTTAAAATTAGTACTTTTTAATTTAAATTATTACATAAAATGTTAATTTGATTAATTTGTGAACTAAGATCGCCACTAATAATAAGCTTCAGTTTTTTTAGGATAACAATGTATTGTTGAAAATCAGATAAAGAAAATTCTCCTTTCATTAAACTGAATAAATGGGTACTGATAAATGATAAGTAAACTTGTATTTACAAGTTGATTAAAAAATAATTTATAACGAGCATGCCTTCAAAATAATTCTGAGTAACATATTAAAATGATTAATGTCATGTGATATTATCATAAAACGTATGTGTTACATACTCAAGAAGTAGTAAAAGTTATTTACATGTTATTGAAATTAGAAAATATTTTAATTAAAATAATAATATGAATTGTTAAGGTGGCTTGATTAATTTGTGAACTAAGAGTACACCTAATAATAAATTTCAGCCTTTTTAGACATCAATATTGATTTATTTACAATATTACAGTTGGAGGCCAGATGAAAGAAAATTCTTCTTTTATCTGACTGAATAAATAAACGTTGATAAATGAAAAATAAAATTAGGATTCGTTTTAAGCCAATAAACATCACATGATCACCATTTCTTATGCTTACTTATAACTGTTATTAAAACATGCAAAACTCTCTATATGTATTGCCACTCATAACAGTTATGAGCAAGCATAAGAAATGGTGATCATGTGATGTTTATTGGCTAACATGATAGTGGTGGCTATGGTTACTAAAGAACCAAAGACACCAAAATGTATGGGTACTGAACTGAGTTATGACTTATATGACTATATAAGTTAATGAGCTTGGATTGAAAATATTATGGTGTTTTTAATTTGAGACTTATGGTTTTGTAGTTAAGTAGAGATAAAAGGTGGCTGCTGGTGGGTTGCATTTGATCTTAAGATCAAAGTGCAGTGCTCTCAAATCCAAGTTTCCTCACTGACAGAGGCCACAATGCAGAAACCAGTCTGGGGATTTTGGATGAGCAGGCCCTGGATGGGAATTTTATGCAAAAGCCTTCTGGCATCCATTAATTATTCTGGTTCACACTGAGTGGCAATATGTATAGAATTTTGCCTGTTTTAATAACAGTTATGAGCAAGCATAAGAAATGGTGATTATGTGATTTATTGGCTTAAAACTAATCCTATCTTATAGGATAGTGGTGGCTATGATTATTAAAGAAACAAAGACACCAAAATGTATGGGTGACTATATAAGCTAATGAGCTTGGATTGAAAATATTACGGTGTTTTCAATTTGAGTCTCATAGTTTGATTGTTAAGTAGAGATAACAGGTGGATGCTGGAGCATTGCACTTAGATCCTAATATCTAGTTGCAATGCTTTCAGATCCAAGGCCTTTCTCTGATGAAGGCGGCAATCCAGAAACTAGTCTGTGGATATTGGATGAGTAGGCACTAGATGGAGATTTTATGCACAAGCCTTCTGGCATTCATAGATTACTCTGGCTCTGGCACTGAGTGACAATACATATAGAGAGTTTTGCCTGTTTTAATAACAGTTACTCTGGCTTGCACTGAGTAGCAATATGTATAGAAAGTTTTGCCTGTTTTAATAACAGTTAAGAGCAAGCATAACAAATGGTGATCATGTGATGTTTATTGGCTTAAAACCAACCCTGCCTAAGAGGATAGTGATGGCTATGGTTATTAAAGAAGAAAAGACACCAAAATGTGTAGTTACTGAATGAGTTCAGACCTGTATGACTGTATAAGCTAATAAGATTGGATTGAAAATAATATAGAGATTTCAACTTGAGACTCATTGTTTTGTAGTTAAGTAGAGATAAAAGGTGGCTGCTGGAGGGTTGCATTAGTTGCAGTGCTCTCAGATCCAATATTCATCATTGAAAAAGGCCACAAGCCAGAAACTAGTCTGGACATATTGGATGAGTAGGCACCAGATGGGGATTTTATGCACAAGCATGTTGGATGAGTAGGCACTAGATGGGGATTTTATGCACAAGCCTTCTGGCATCCATTGATTACTCTGCTTACACTGAGTAGTAATACATATAGAGAGTTTTGCCTGTTTTAATGACAGTCATGAACAAGCATAAGAAATGGTAATCATGTTAGTGGCTTAAAACCAATGCTGCCTAATAAGATAGTGGTGGCTATGGTTATTAAAGAACTAAAAACACCAAAATGTATAAATACTGAAGTGAGTTCAAACCTATATGACTATATAAGCTAATGAGTTTATGGTGTTTTCAATTTAAGACTCATGGTTTCTATAGTTTAGAGATAAAAGGTAGCTGCTGGAGGGTTGCATTAAATCCTAAGATCTAGGTGCAGTGCTCTCAGATCCAAGGTTCCTCACTGATGAAAGCCACAACCCAGAAACTAGTCTGGGGATTTTGGATGAATAGGCACTAGATGGGAATTTTATGCACAAGCCTTCTGGCATCCATCAATTACTCTGGCTTGCACTGAGTAGCAATATGTATAGAGAATTTTTCCTGTTTTAATGATAAGTATTAATGAAATGGTTTTTTTTTCAATTAATATTTCCCAAATAGTGTTTATTAAATCATGGTTTCTGAGATAATGGATGATGTATGTTTTTGTACAAGATACAGTATGTAAAATATAAGATTACATCTACATTAAAAGAGATTTTAATCACTTTTATTAAAATACTTCTGAAATGAGGTTTCATATTATACAATATTGTCACTGTTTTAAGTTATGCCATAGGTCATTTTCTAAATATTCAGGACAAGCTACTTCTTCACTTTTAAAAAATTGTTGTGTTACTTTAAAATACAGTTTTTTTGTTATTAAGCCCTCATAATACATTGATGAAATCATTCATCTATTATCTTAAAAACTTGATGCTTACATCATGGTCAGGGGAAGCATAAACCTTTTTATGTTATAAATAGATTTTGACATTTATGAAATTAACTTATCCTTAAGTAAGGTCGTCTCTAAAATTAGTGGAATCTGTATGAAAAATATGATGTTATTAAAAACATGTCATTGGAAGCACATAACCTTACATGTCTACTTCTTGAGACACATTCGCTTGTCAAATGCTGATAATAATAATATATTGAAGTTTAAACTACGTAAGATAATTTTTTAAATCTCATAGTATCTTCTTGGTTAATATTTGATGAATTTTAACTTATTATTGTATATGTAAAACTATCACATGTATTTTATATTTGTCATATTATATAAAATATGAAAATAAATAGAGCACAATGGAAATTGCTTCAAAATATAGAAAATTTCTCCTAATATATGTAACATTTATTTGCTGACAAAGAAATAAATATTATTATGTAATAATATAAAAATGCAATTTTTTTAATAGTATTTTTTTTTCAGACAACAGTACATTTATATTATTTCATAATACTACTTTTAATTTCTCCAAAAATAATTTTTACAGAAGTATAATAGTTTTAAAAATATATTCAAAAATTTGATGCTACAACTTTTATACTTTATTAATTTTATTTTATCAGAATACAAATTTTCATTAAGTGCAAGATCGGTAAAACTACATCCACTACCTATACAAATTATTATAAATGCATGATCCCTAAAACTATATCAACCCCTGTCCAATGCTAAGAGATACCGTGCATGGCGAATCTTTCTGTTCTTTTAATCTTTAAATGAGGATCTAAATATTGTTAGCTGAAAACAATCATTCCAAATTAAAATGGGGGTCGTCGGTTTTCAGTAAAAATATTTTGATTGCAAAATATTAAAAAAATATTTGAATTTGTGACATTCACCATTCTTAAAAAGTTATTTTCCGTGCTGAGTTCACGATTATTTTTTATAAACTTCAATTAATGACTAAAAAATTTCTGCTGTGAATTTTTTTATATTAATAACAGTCTCATAACCTTTGTCCTACTAGATATATTCAATATTAAATCTTTAACTTTTACTTTATGATTTACATATATATTCCTATTTTTTGTCTTGGAGCTCAGTGATTTTAAAAAAAGATTTGGTATTTATTGTAGATTTGTCTGAAATACTTCAAAATTTCTTGAAAAGAAAATTATAATTCGGGTTTAAATAGACATTTCGAAACATTTAAGTTCTTTATTGTAGTAATAATTACAAAATCATAGTGTTTTGTTACAAATAATCACATAAGAAGGTAGATTTTATCTACTTATGTTAAACAGTAAAGGATGTAAAATAAAATAATGATTTTAATTAGCCTTGGTTTTAAAATAGAAGCTAATGGGTATTTTAGAGTTTAAAAAAATGAAAACAAACAAACCACCTGTAAAATGTTGTAACAATAGAAGCGACTAATATATAAAGAATAATAAAAATGTCACTCAAACATAACTATTATCGCAAAATTTAAAAAAAAAAAAAAACAATTGTTAGCCGAGAGGTCATCGTAGTCGCCTTGCAAACAAGTAGTTGTTTGCAGACGGGTGTGGGTTCGCGTCCCGGCCGATGCTATGACATATGAGAAAAAAAAAAAACAATATTAACAGCAATTTAATTATATGTATGAAGATGAATTTATACTGATGACAAATATACCCACATATGCATTTTGTTTGAAAATATATATGTTTAACTTTTTTTTTTTTTACTTCAATTTAGCTACAATCAGTAATTAAAATGTTGTTTAAAGCAGTTATTTTGATAAACTTATATTCTAAAATATATATGCCAAACAATTACAAACTATCATAGTCGATTATCAAATATTATAGTCTCATTATGGTACGATATTGCCTAGATATCTAGCAAGTTAGGAATTATATATGCATTAATATATTTATTAGAAAGTAAGTTTTATAGCTTCACAGATGAGTCTGTTAACAAAGTTTTCTCATTAAAAAATAAAGAGGTATGTTTTTGCAAGGACAATTTGCTCTTAAGTTCCACTATTTCATGCTTAAATTTCAATGTCTCTGAGTACTATTATTAACAGTTCGAGATAGATATATTAATATTTCTGCCAAATAAATATTACTAAATTTTTGAAGCCGAAAATGATACACAAAGTTAAAACTTTGTAGAAACTCATGTGCCTAACATTCAGTCAAATTAACTGAGTTTTATTTTGTCTTAAACCATAAGAACTATTTTGAGAATAATATTTTTCCTCATTGTAGATGTACAGAGAACTTTAATGAAAGTGTCACAACTTAATATTATCAAAGTAAAATCATTAATTCTGAATTTTAATAGACATGTGACATATTGTGTAAATATTATTTGAAATATTAACCACACAATGTTACAATCTTACAGAAACTCGTGTATCTAATTGAAATGAATATTTAAATCAATTGTGCAAAGTATCTAAATATGTTTGAAATTGATTTTTTACAGTAACTGTCAAAGTGATCTGGCTTGCCACTTATTGTAAAAATCAATTTGAAACATATTTAGATATGTTGCATACTTTATTTAAATATTTATTATTTTTAGCAAAGTGTTCTAGGCAAGCTTCTATATTAATAAATGAGACAGAAAAATAAACATTTTTTTATCCTTTAATTTTTACCTTATGCTAATTTAGAGAGTATTATAAAATATTTATTGTACTATATTATAAGTCTCAATCTTAAATGTTATATATAAGAGTGGGTGACTATAGGAATCTTGAAAATCTGGTTTCAAATCTTTAATTATATCTAGGTTAACTATATATCTTATACTTGTATTTCAATATATATATAGTAACTATCAAAATAAGTAGCATTAAACAAATAGTGACCAATATAACATTATGTTAACTTTTACTGAGTAACTATGTCATTCTAATGAGAATCTTTAATATATGCAGGATATTTAACTATTAAGAAAGCAGTATAAATATGTAAGAAAAAGTAATAATGATATATCAGGATTGTTATGAACTTAAAGTACAACTGTGCATTGGTAAATAAGATTAAATATATCTAATAATATTAGTATTTGACTAATGTATAAGTTCTATGATTTCTTATCACATAAATCAAATCTAATGTTATCTCAGGATTTAAAATAGTAATTTCTACTTATAAATCTTTATTATTGATGTGACTAAGTAACAAATGATATTTTATTCTATTTAACACATATCATAAGTAACTAATCATTAATGTTTAGATTAGGTATGAGAATTAACAATAAATATAAAAAATATTATTAATAAAATAGTATACCTTTAAATAAATGCATAATAATAAAACCATGTGACCAAATTTATCTATTAGAGAGTTAATCAATTCAAAATAATGAAAAACAAAGACATTGCAATTTAACAAACTATAAAAATTATTTTATTAACAATAATAAATATATATATTGAATCTAAGTGAAATTTCACTTAGTTCCAACAACTACCAAAACTTATATTAGCTTAACCATTTTGTACAATTATCTAATTAAAAAAAATAATGATAAAAAAGAAGAAATCAGTTAATTAATGAATAGGATGTAATAATAATTTGTAATGTTGTGATATTTAGTAAATTGATATAATTATATGTGCAAAGTAAGTCATATATTTGTAGTTACTTGTGTCGGAGATGTTCTTACTTATTCTGCAAGCTTTTAGCTGGGTACAACTTTTATAATACATTTTAATTTTTAATTATAATTTGGAACTAATGGGGAAAATAAAAAAAAAAACACCCACAACACGAAAACACCCCCCTCGTGGCCCACCTCGGCTGCTAGATTCAAACCACCACTATCCAAACAATTTATTTATTTCGGAGTAAACCCTGGGCACCAGCTAGTCTAAAACTAACATGTTCGGAAAGTAGGCCCATAATCCAGCACTCAAAAAATCCCTTAAGTAGCTCAGTCTATTTTTTAATTCAATAACAAAATATAGTTTCAATTAGTGGTGATAAAAATTGACCGACAAATAAAGTTTTAAGTTTAACGACAATTTATTTTAATCTACATTTATTAAACTAATTTTAAATATTTTATAAATCTTATTTACTATTATAACACACGCACATTTTTAATTCAAACACTATAATATCTTATGAGAAAGCATTAAATAATATTTGAAATACAAAATACAATGAAATCACTATATACTAATGCATGAACACACACAATGTTTTAAACACACATATTAATAGTTCATCTATGTATGTTATAGAGTTCTTAAACTTGACTCTTGAGGCTTTATGAATGTAATGGCTACTTTAGAAATAAAAAAAATGTTATTACCTAGGATTTTGAATGTTGATATTTCTTGCTGTTTGCTACTTCTGATGAATTATCTCTAATGGGATAGATTTAAAGTTTTCTTGTGGAGGTTTGATGCTGATTATTCTAAGGCATTTTCTTTAAAACAATTAGATATTGAGTGTCTTCAGATTGTTATGCAGGCAACACTTTTATCGGGTAGGTTGGCTGTTTTTATCGGACTTCAGGCTGGAGAAAGTCATAAGTTTTCCAAGGTTTTAACACTGCATTCTTGATTCTGGATATATAATAAGGTGCCTGATATAACCTACTGATAGATTGTACTGAACTGTTATCTCAAATGCAACTCAAACTCGACTCCCAACTCAACTATTTATACATACAATGTGTTGTCATTTTGATATCCTCCAGCAATATCTGTTGTTGAAATTCCTTTGATAATCTTTTAATTATGTGTTTTTGTAGATCGTTTAATTAGTAGCCAGGCAAACATGTTGTTTTTACATTTTTAATTAGTAGTCACTGCTGAGTGTTTTTTAATTTTTTAACTTTCATTTATTTTTTAATATTTACTATGCATATATTATATTTACAGTCACACACACATATATAATTTGAGATCCATTCACTATTTAGATTTAAAATGAACTTTTTTCCTTTCTTTAAAATACAAGAGATTTATGTTTTTAAACTTTTAACTTATATTTCAATTAATAATAATAAGAAAAAACTCTTTACTTCTTTTATGAAACTTTAACTTGATGCTTCTAAAGCAAACCCCCTCCCCCCTTTTAATTAAATAATTAACTTTTATTTCAAAACTCTTAAACTTTTACTTTTATGTTTTCTTTTACGAAAGATTTTTATTTTAATAATTTTTTAAACAAAATTATTATGTGACAACACAATATTGGTACATTACACTGCCCTCTGTTTGAGAGTAAAATGCATCATTTTTGACCATTTTATCTCTGACAACTTTAATTCTTAATTCTAAATATTTATTATTTTCTAAGTTTGCTTTTTAATATCTTTTACTTTACATGCTAAGGGCAATTTTTAATTATACTTTACTTCTTTTTATGCTGGCAACATTGCTTACAATGATCTAGGTGCTGAATAGTGACCACAAGGACAAACTAACTTTGTGGCACAGGGATCTTTTGGAAATGAAGCGGATGCAGATTTGCTGGCTTATACTGACTTACACATATGAAAACTGAAGCTTCAGGTGCAGGTTCTCTTGACTGGACTTTGACAAAGAAAAGGTCACTGCGAATGGCAGGATTTATCAACTGTCCATTTCATCTTACACTTTGGAAATGAGGTACGAGATATGGGGATCTCCCCTGAAGAAGTGACTTACAACTTACTCTGGTTATTCCAAGTGTGCATTTTAAAAGAGGAATGATCCCTGATAAGTTTGTTATGGGTCCTAAATTTTATCCAGCCAACAGCTTTCACTTATCCTTATCTAAAACTTATTTTACTACTACCCTCATTTCCTTTAATTTCAAACCCTTATAGATTCCTAATATAACTTAGATTGACCTTATATTTTTATTTATGAACATTATAATATTATTTTTAAACTTATACGACCAATATCTTAAATATTTCTTTATATTAATCTTACAATATTATCTTTAAATTCATATGTCCAATATCTTAAACATTTATTTATATTAATCTTTACTCTAAACCCTTACAAATATTATTTTAACATATTTAGTTATATTACAATACTACTCTTAAACTATATATTTAACTTCTTATATTAATGTGCGTGTATTCAGAAAAAACTATTTTATTTTATTATGATCCTTTATTATACCAATATTTTATTTGACTAACTTGATTTTATTCTATGTATTTCCGTTATTTTATTTATTTATTTAATCCTACAAACTTTACTTTTAAATCATTCATTTGACCAATTTATTTAACTTCATTTTATTGATTTATTTTTTATTTGAACTGTTTATTTATAAGCATTTCTTCTTAATTAATATGTGCATGGAGAAAAAAAATCTTTTATTCAATGAAGCCTTCTTGTTATTATTTTACGATGCAATTCATCATTTTAAATAGTGAAATTCTGATTCAGGCCTATCACCTACATCTAATAATTATTTTCAATTCACAATCCATTTTCGGTCCTTATTGTTTCCATTTACTTTAATATTCCATCTCGTTACTTACTTTTAAACTATGTCAGTTGGTTCCTTCTTTCTTTCTACTAACTTTATAATATAAACAATTTTTCCTCTCTTGTCTATCCCTCGCTTATAATTTATTACCCTATCTCTTTCCTGTTCCATTCTATTTTCAACTTTGTAAATCAGAAAACTTTTATATTTAGTAACATTCCATATTACTTCATACTGAGGATATTTTTTTCTATGCTTTCTTTTCATTTTAATCCTATGCTTAAGACATACCTTTAACTTAATCTTTTTAATTTTTTGTGATAACTTTTCTATGCTATTTTCTACCTTGAACTTATGTCTCTCTACTATTTCTTGATCTATATTTTCCTCTGTCTTAGCACTATCCTGTTCTGCTTTAATTTCTATCTCTATTTCCACCTTCTCTGTTTCACCACTATCTAGTTCTGCTTTAATTTCTATCTCTTTTATCACCTCAACTTCCTTTTGATCTTACTGACTTTCTTTAATTAAATCTACTTCTATGATTGCTTGGTTCTTCTTTACCTTTCCTGTTATTTCACATCTCATTTCTCTTATTTCTCTAATCATTTCTACTTTGAACTCTTTCTGACTTTTCTTGATTTCTTCCCTCAGTTCAGCTTTGAGCTCTCGCATTTCTTTCATCATATTCATCATCATTTTCATCATCATCTGCATCTCAGATATTTTTTCTTTCTCTTTTTCCACTAACTGGGGATTTTTAAATTATATCGGGCTTTCTTTCGGCTCCATTTTCATAAATTTCAAATTTTTTTTATTAAACTAGCGCTTACATTAAACTAAATTTAAATACTACTGTTTATTTTCTTACATGGATCATATGGCTAACTCCACCCCCTTGTCCTTTTCTCTGCCCATTCTTAATGCTTTAGCTCTGCCCAAAATATCTAACTGTCTTTAATTTAAAAGAATAATTTATTTTAAATAGCATAAATGTCAAAATCTCTTTTCATTTAAAAAAAAAGGTTTCGGTGAATTCTTTTTTTTTTTAAAAAAAAATTAAACCACTTTAACATACATAACTTAGCTTTCTTAAAAAAATTTTCAAACAAGAAACAAAGTATTTCTTTACTATTGTTTCTTAGGTCCAGCCCCAATGTTGGGAGAAGCCATTTGTACCAGGTTTGATCCGTTGGTGTTCTTACTTACCCTGCAAGCTTGGTTTAGCTGGGTTACAACTTTATTTATAATACATTTATAATCTTATTTAATTATAAATATTTGAGAACAAACCGGCACGTTCGAGAAAAGTAGAGAATACTAGTGATAGCAAAGGTGTCAATATCATCCATGATCAGATCAAGCATAACACGATCACATTTCCAGATCGTGACCCACCTCATCTGCTAGATTCAAACCACTACTATCCAAAGACTTTATTTGTTTCGGAGTCAACCCTGGACACCAGCTAGTCTCAAACTAACATGTTCAGACAGTAGGCCCATAATCCAGCACTCAAAAAATCCCTTAACTAGCTCAGTCTATTTTTTAATTCAATAACAAAATATAAATTCAATTAGTGGTGATAAGAATTGACTGACAAATAAAGTTTTAAGTTTAAAGACAATTTATTTTAATCGGCATTTATTAAACTAACTTTAAATATTTTATAAATCTTATTTACTATTATAACACACGCACATTTTTAATTCAAACACTATAATATCTTATGAGAAAGCATCAAATAATATTTGAAATACAAAATACAATGAAATCACTATATACTAACACATGAACACACACAATGTTTTAAACACACATATTAATAGTTTATCTATGTATGCTATAGAGTTCTTAAACTTGACTCTTGAGACTTTACAAATGCAATGGCTACTTTAGAAATAAAAAAAAATGCTATTACCTAAGATTTTGAACATGGATACTTCTTGCTGTTTGCTACTTCTGATGAATTATCTCTAATCGGATAGATTTGAAGTTTTCTTGTAGAGGTTTGATGCTGATTATTCCGAGGCATTTTCTTTAAGACAATTAGATATTGAGCGGCTTCAGGTTGTTACGCAGGCATCACTTTTATCAGGTAGATTGGCTGTTTTCATTGGACTTCAGGCTGGAGAAAATTGTATGTTTTCCAAGGTTTTAACACTGCATTCTTGATTCTGGATATATAATAAACTGACTGATATAACCCACTGATAGATTATACTGAATTGTTATCTCAAATGCAACTCAAACTTGACTCCAACTCAACTATTTATACATACATGTTGTCATTTTGATATCCTCCAGCAATATCTGTTGTCAAAATTCCTTTGATAATCTTTTAATTACATGTTTTTGGAGATTGTTTAATTAGTAGCCATGCAAATGTGTTGTTTTTATATTTTTAATTAGTAGCAACCAGTGAGTGTTTTTTAATTATTTAACTTTCATTTATTTTTTAATATTTAATACGCATACATTATATTTACATTCGTACACACATATATAATTTGAGATCCATTCACTATTTAGTTTTAAGATGAACTTTTTTCCTTTCTTTAAAGTAAAAGAGATTTATGTTTTTAAACTTTTACCTTATATTTCAATTAATAATAATAAGAAAAAAAACTCTTTACTTCTTTTATGAAACTTTAACTTGACGCTTCTAAAGCAAACCCCCTCCCCCCTTTTAATTAAATAACTGTAAGTTTTATTTCAAAACTCTTAAACTTTTACTTTTACATTTTCTTTTACTAAAGATTTTTATTTTAATAATTTTTTAAACAAAATTATTATGTGCCAACACAATGTTGGTACAATATGTGCAAAGTAAGTCATATATTTGTAGTTACTTGTGTTGGAGATGTAATATAGCATTTTTCTCACAATAAATGTTTGAGTTACTATTTAAAATGATAATAGATAGTGTTAAATGTATCATAAGATAACTTTTGTTGTATTTATTTCTAGTTTATAGTTAATAACTGAGCTAATATTATAAATAGAATAAATTATATAAATTGACTTAAAATTAAACTGTTTTCTTAAAACAGTCAAATAATAACTTAATCTTTAATGTAAATTAGCATTAACTTGTTAAAATTTATTTTAATATAATATTCTCAAATATTTTTTAAATTGTAGTCATTAAAGGTTATAATTAAATATTGGAGGTCAAGTTAAGGGTCACTTCTCTGTTGTGTGTGTGTGCATGCATGGAGATATGAGAAGAAAATGAATAGATAATTGGCTATAATATAAAATAAAAAAATAAAAAAGAAAAGAAGTGAATGAATAAAATAATTATAATTCAATATTTTAAAAAGTCGATTGATAAATGAGACCAGTTTAAATTTTATATCAGTTGTTCTATTTTTATTTTATGTAATACATTTTTTATTGATATTATAAAAACTAATTATTAACTTTTAATTTAAGGTCATTAGATCATGTGATATTTAAACATTTAGTTTATACTGACATCATTTATCAATTGATCTGTATTCCAGCTGATTTTAAATAAAATTACAGTTAAAAACAAAAGTTGTGTTTTCATTGGTTGTTTAAAAGAAATTGACATGAAAGTTTTGGGAGGAGAAATAGAAAGAATATTGATATAAAGAAAAAAAAATTATTTTTTTTGTGGTTGGGTCCTGAATTTTTCCTGAAGTCTTCTCTTCTCTGGAACAAGTATTAATTATTTTAAAAGCTTATTATTTTTTTTAACAAAAAGTATTGTAATTTATATTTAATTATTGTCATATTTCCATGGGCGACTGCTAAAGAGAATAGGTAACCTGTTTTTTGTCATTTAACTTTCAATTAACTTTTAAAAACTTTCATAAGTTATCTTCGATAATAACTATGTAAATAATATCTTCTATGAAATAAATGTAAAATATATACAGCTATTATATTTATGGCTAAATGACTATTATTGCACAGAACTATATAGCCCACATTTACTCAGTTATTCATTAAATAAAATAAAACTTAAATAAGGAAAATGTAAAAAAAAATGTATAAAGGCTTAGTTATATATTTTAACTGTTTAAATATCCTTGTGTTAATGTCATTTCTAGCTAATTCAAATCTTCCACATTATATTAATTGTGCCTGATACTAACTAAAAACATTTTTTGTTATGTTAATTTACCAGCTTCTGATCTAGTATTATAAAATATTTTGCACTGCAACTGTTAAAGGAATAACTTTTTATTTTTTTAAATGTTTATAGTTTATAGTATAGTTATAATAGACTGAAATATTTACTCAGCTGTAGCATTTTTTTAAAATGAAATGGAAGAGTATAGTCATAAGATATTTGTAATGAGATATGTATGCTTATATCTATACTTAAAGTTGTGATAATTTATTTTAACTCATTAAACATATTGAATTCTCTACTAGCAAACTGCTTGCACTCTTAGTTTAAGAAAAATACAGAGAAATTATCTCGAAGTATCTTAATATTGTATGCAAGTAAATTTTAAAAAAGAAATATTGCTTAAAAATGTGTTCTTTTAAAAAAGAAATGGAATGAAAATGAAGTTGTATTATTGTCTAAGAAAACCCGGGATCCCATTATGATATGATCAGCTGAATAAAATGTTTTACTTGCAATTTATCAATGGCTTCTTGTTTTTCTTCTTCTGCTGCTGCTGCTGCTTCTTCTTCTTCTTCTTCTTCTTCTTCTTCTTCTTCTTCTTCTTCTTCTTCTTCTTCTTCTTCTTCTTCTTCTTCTTCTTCTTCTTCTTCTTCTTCTTCTTCTTCTTCTTCTTCTTCTTCTTCTTCTTCTTCTTCTTCTTCTTCTTCTTCTTCTTCTTCTTCTTCTTCTTCTTCTTCTTCTTCTTCTTCTTCTTCTTCTTCTTCTTCTTCTTCTTCTTCTTCTTCTTCTTCTTCTTCTTCTTCTTCTTCTTCTTCTTCTTCTTCTTCTTCTTCTTCTTCTTCTTATTATTATTATTATTATTATTATTATTATTATTATTATTATTATTATTATTATTATTATTATTATTATTTATTATTATTATTATTTACGATCGGATGGTGTTATGGTTTTTATAAAATCTGGTTTAGACTTTTCTTTTATTATTTCAACATTTAATACTGCAGAATGTATTATATATATTAACTTTAAGACTTCTTAAATTTGCGCTTTATATTTTGGCTATATATAGATCATGTACAAGTAAAGTTTTGAATTTTGTTGCTGAACTTGATTCTTTGTTGTCAGATTTAGTTCAGAATCTGCTGTTTTAATGGGTGATCTAAATATTGATTTGTTAAATAATAGTTATAAGTCTACTATAGATTATTTAAATTTGCTTTATAGCTATGGATTTAGTCAACACTTTTTTCACCTACACGTATAACTCCTATATCTCAATCACTTTTAGATCATATTTTTATTAGATCAAGTCGCGAATTGTTTTCTGATTCCTCTCTTTCTAAATTATTTCTTACAGATCATTTTGCGACTGAATTAAAAATATAGAAATGTATGGATAATATTAATGTTTGTGCATATGTTGAGAAATTATCTTTTTCTAAATTGAAATATTTATTATCTGTTCAGAATTGTGAAGAGATTTTTATGATAGATAATGTTAATGATGCATTTTTGGAGTTCCAAACTATTTGTTTAAATTTAATTGCTAAAGCAAAGTTACATTTAAAATTAACTAGTAAGAATATAAGATCTCCTTGAGAGACAGATGCTCTGGTATGTAAAATTAATTAGAGAAATGTGTTAAAGCTTTGGATGGCTCATCAGACACTTTAAAAAAACTTAATGTTGAAATTAAATCTGATATTAGAAAGTTGAAGTTTAGATATTACCAAGAATTTCTTAGTGATAAAAATGTTTCTTTGAAATGGAGAACAATAAATTCTTTGATTAAAAAAATCTTCTCCTAATCGTATTGAATGTATTAAATATAATGAAAATTTCATTGAATTACAGAATAATGAAAAATATTTAGCTGATCGGTTTAATGAGTATTTTGAAAATTTATCAATGCATGATGTGCCTGAACAGATTTTGTCTTCTTATTCAAGTTTGAATTCTTTTTTTATATTCTGATGTTTCTGAATCTTAGTTGTGTGTAGCAATTGATAATTTAAAAAATGTCAGTTCTTTTGGACTAGATGATATAACACCTAAGATGCTTAAAGAAAATAAGGTTGCATTTTTGCCTGTTTTGGGTCATTTATTTAATTTATTTTTGCACTCTGGATCATTTCCAGAATGTTTGAAAGTGAATGTTATTACTCCTGTTTATAAAAAGAGTGATTCTACTCTCATGGTTAATTATAGGCCAATTGCCATTATTTCTGCTTTTCTAAATTATTGGAAATTATTGTTAAGGATGAAATGTTGTCATTTCTGTTTAAAAATAAAATTTTATCTTACTATCAATATGGTTTTCTTCCTGGTAGAAGTACATTAGATGTTTAAAAACATCATGTTCATTATTTAACATCTTCATTGGATCAGCAATTTAAAACATTGGCTGTTTATTTTGATTTATGTAAAGCATTTGATTCTGTTAATCATAATATTTTGATTATGCATTGCTACTTGTATGGTTTTCGTGGTTCTATTGGTCGTTGGTTGGAGAGTTATTTAAAAGTTAAAAAACAGTATACTAATATTTATGGTATTGTCAGTGATGTGGTCTTGATTAATTGTGGAGTTCTGCAAGGCTCAGTAATTGGTCTTCTATTGTTTTTAATTTATATTAATGATTTATTTTCACTGAAATTACATTCTAAGATATTTGGTTTTGCTTATGATATTGCTTTATCCTTTAATGCTGTTCTTATAGTCTTCTTGAAAAATTAATGAATGAGGATTTGGACTCATTTGGTAAATGGCTGGCATATAATTCATTGTTGGTCAATTTAGATAAAACAAAAGGTATTCTTTTTTCTTACAAGCGTACTTTTTTTCTCTCTTAAGATTAAAATTTGCTGCAAGTATATTTTACATTTTAATAGTATATGTACTTGTGAGAATATTCCTTTGGTAGATAATTATTGTTATTTGGGAATATATATTGACTCCAGAATGTCCTGGACAAGTCATATTACCTATCTTTGTCAATGGTTACATAATTTAAACCAGGGGTGGTCAAATAGTAGCCTGAGGGCCACATGTGACCTGCCAAGACAATCAGAAAAATCCACCTTAAACTGAGATTTCCTTCCCATGTGCAACTGAAGATTCATCTCATATTTTGCAATGGGATGACCACATCAATACACATGCCCAGTGTAGATACGATGTGCAGTGCTTTTCCTGTTGATCTGGTTAAATTCAATTTTGTCTTTGCATTAGCAAATATATACATTTCCAACTTTAGTGAAATGATGAACCTTCTGAAAAAATGTAAAATCGGGGATGAATGTTGTATGTTTAAAAAAGAATGGACAAACAAATATTTCTTTGGTAATACAGGGAATAAAGCAGTGTGTTTATTATTTCATAAAAAGATGCAGCCCTCCACTAACCTTCACTTCCACAAAGTGGTCCTCAATGTGGTCCTTTGCCAACATCTGCAGTCCTTGAGCCAAAACAATTGCCCACCCCTGATTTAAACTATATGTTTTATTATTTAGTTAAATTTCTTCCTAAGTCAGCTCTCATTTTTATTTACATTGCCTGTTATCAGAGTATTTTATCTTATAATATCATTATTTGGGGTAATGCTTCTTTATATATTTTATCTTTTTTGCATGTTTACAAAATTATACATTGCACATTATCTTTGGTAGATCTCGTTCCTCTTCTGTTCGAGATATTTGTATTGTGTTTGGTTTATTTGATGCAAATCACTTATATCAATATAGAGTTATTTTTGATATTTTTTGTGCTAAACTTTTTTTGAATTCTAGAGTTTATGTTCTAAATTCTCATCTTTCTAATAAATTTCAAATACCTTTACCAATTTTTTTTTTGAGGAATCTAGTAGAAGACAATATGTCTATTCTGGATCAAAGTTATTTAATAAATATATATATATATATATGAGTGTTTAGTTGATCTGAATAATATTTCTTATGTATCTTTCAAAAAAAATATTTATGTCAATTGTTGTGTAGTATGTTTTAATTTTGTCATTTATTTTATTTATTTAATTAATTTTATTTATTTTCTAAATTGTTCTTTCCCTATTTTGAGTTTTTGGTTGTATTTTTTTATTTATTTATTTAATTTGTTATTTTTACATGTAAATTCTGCACACAAGATTTTTCTTGTTTGGAGTTTTTAAATAATTGTTATGTACTTTGTTTTATTTCATAGAATAAAGTGAATTGAATTGAATTAAAATTATTATTACTACTACTACTACTACTACTACTACTACTACTACTACTACTACTACTACTACTACTACTACTACTACTGCTACTACTACTACTACTACTACTACTACTACTATTATTATTATTATTATTATTATTATTATTGTTGTTGTTGTTGTTGTTGTTGTTGTTATTATTATTATCATCATCATCATCATCATCATCACTATCATCATCATTATTAGTAGAAGTATTGAAAAAGATTGGAAATTTCTTATTGAGAGTTGATGAGTAAACTTATTAATTAGTATTTTATTAAAGAAATATTAATTAGTTTATTGTTATTTCTGTAATAAATTTATAAAATTGTGTTTTAGGATTATTAAATGTGTATTTTAAAGACACAAGAGTATTACTCTGTAGTTTGGTTATGTGAATTTGGTGGGGTAATATGTTTATGCCATTGAGAGTGTATCTTTTGGAATGTGTTCACAATGTTTAAACTAGTGTACCTTACTGAACGTCTCATGTTAGGAGATTTATGATTATATTTAGTATTTTGACAGAACCTTATTTTGTTTATAATAGTGAGTTAATTATAAGTTAGATTTATTAGTAAATGAATGAATTAAGTATTATAGTTTGTAACCCTAATTATTTATTAAGAACCTAAGTACTATGATATTTTATTATATTTAAGATTTTCTAAAATTTAATTAGTGACACACACTATTTTATTAGATATTATATCTTGAGCTAGTTTATATTTTATATTATTTTAATAATCATCATTTATGCAACTTAATTATAATACGTTATTGTTATCTCAATTAGCCTGGTCTCTTGTTCAGTAGTTATTTCCATTAAGGAAGGGTACAATATATGTATAACCCGTTATTGACTTGCATATAATTAGCCAATAAATTGCATCTATTTTTGGTATTCTAATTGTTTATAATAAAAAAGTCTCATTGTCTTACAGTGAATTATTATGAATCTATTACTTAATAAGTTTGTTGTTTGTATCACTTTAAATACAAACTTAAAAGAGATAACAATTACTTCAACAAACATTACTAATTAACTTTGTCACATAAATCAAAAATATATAAAGATATATATATATGTATTACATGTGTGTGTCAACACTAACACATTTCTTAAAATATTTTTCTTCTAAAGGAAAGAAATTAACTCACAACTTTGACGAAACAACCTCTCTTCATAAAATAAACAAAAGCCAGAAATTGAATGTTTTATTAATCTCTTCCACTTGAGGAACCTTTTCTATTCAATGTAAAAAATTAATGCATTTGAGTCAGGAGTTCTTTCTACTAATAAGACAAAGTCATTAATAAATTATTAATTTTTTAGAAAAGACACCAGGAGAAAAAATACAAATTAATGATTTCTAGCTTTGAATAAAACAAGTATTAATGCTTTTCATAGTAAGGCTTCCAAAATTGGAAATAGTGAATAATTCATATAAAAATAAAATATCAATGAAAAATAAAATGTTGAATCATAAATGTGGGATTTTTTGAGAATTATAAAAAGGGAGTAGTTATATTAATTTTATAGCTAAACATTTTTAATATGTTAATTCTACTATAGATATACACAAATACATTGTTGAATATATCTTGATATAAATTCTTATCTTCAGCTAATAAATTGCTTTTGCTGATATGTGCCTCTTCTTTGTTATTTGTTTAATAAATTGTTAGGAATCGTTGATAAAGCAATAGTATTATCCTCTCATTGAACTATTTCTCTCTTCTTCTCTCTTGTTTTTCTTTTCTTTCATTTTATTGTTTAAGTCATTAAAGTTGACATAGGCTATATTTAGCATGAAATTCTAATGTCATCTATCATTTAAAAAAAACTTTCATGGTGGGAATGTGGATTTATATAATCCTAATCTTAATTTCATATACATCATTTGTAATTCAAATCACTTCGTTTCATATGCAAATATAAATGAATTTTTAAAATATAAAAAAAAACTTTAAATTTGATTTAATTGGAACTGATAGATTTGGTAGTTGAGAGTTCTTAATTTGAAACTAGGATAACATTATTTTACATTGAGTTATGTCAAACTTAAAATAGGACAAAGAGTTCATCACACAAATGATATGTTCTGGTAATCAATTAAAAATCATTCATCTCTCATAATATGGTAAGATCAAAAAAGTATTAAAATGATATATCTCTCAAAATATGACTATGTAACTATGCCTAGAAGATTAATTAAAAAATATTGTAATAATATGATTGATAAACTGAAAATGTAGAAAGTGCTGATAAATATATGCATACATATGCCATTTTTTTTACTGCAGATACATAGAATACACAAACATTGTTTGATGTAGAATTTTAAAAATGTAATTCAGTAGTGGAGATAAAGAGTTCTCATAACTAAACTCTTATAAAAGATGTTTTAGTAAAATGCACATTGCAAAGGAAATAAATTTACTTGAAATCTTATTTGATTATAAGTTGTCATGAAAATACAGGCCAGTGAATGAAAGGAGGTAGTATAGTGTTTGATTTAGTATGAATTGAGATGCAGTATTAAGAAAAGATTAAAGGGTATACATTTTTATACAAGCAAGTAAAAAGTAAAAATAATAATTATTTAATGACTGCTTCAGTTTTCTTGGGTCATGAAAGGACATGTAAGTATAAATTTAATTTTGATCTTGAAAGAGTTAAGATTCTTTATGAAGAAGGAAACCACAATAAAAGAACAATTAAGAAGGAAATTTTAATAAATAGAAATAAAATGAATATAATTAATAGATAAGCTGCTAATGTTAATATTTGGGATTTATAGGATTTGAGTCGATGACATTTGCTTGTGTTATGTTTTTTGAATTTAACAGCAGTTGAGGAGGGTTAACCATCCTACTGTACCAATCAAAAATTTTTGTTCACAGCTTCAAATCACTTTAAAACTATCAATTTTTGCATTGTCATAGCAAATTTATGGTTTTTTTAAAGCTTAAAATATGCCATAAGATACTGCCCTTTCTAGAATTATTTTACAATTGAAATCAATAATATTTAAATTTAAAGTTTTAATGAGGGAGAAGATGGTCTTTTGATGGTACTGATTGGTTGTTGTTCATATTGAACAAAAGGGAGTGCTTATCAACAATTTTCACTGCTCCTACTTCTTTGATTTGATTTTCAAAATGAAAATGAATGTTTTAGAGGTTTTTTTTAGTATTTTTTTACATATTATAAATTATTTTGATAAAATATACTGAAAATATAATTATTTTAGAAAAAACAGTTAAGATTTTAGTAAAAAATCTTTTCTTTTATGTAAATATATATTGAAAAAGAAATCAAAGACATTGCAGAGTATTTTCTAATAGGTTATGGACATTCTTTTTAGGTTCACCCCTATAGAATATTTTTATAATTATAAATAGAAATTTATTTTTGAAAAAGCTTTTGTTCACTTTCATAATCTGACAAATTATTAATTTTCTTTTTACAAGGGAAACTAAAATGAATATAATAAATAAAAGATGAATATATTTTTACTGCTGATTTTGTAATTGACCATCCAAAAGTCTAAAGATTTAACTCACTCAACCAACTGGAATTTTTGACAGAGAAATGGTTAAGGAATTAACCAGAAATACTTCTATAGATTGAAAGATTGCATATAATAGTAAATTACTATTACATTTATTATTTTTATTATTACAATAGTTTTTAATTAATGAGCATTTTACTTTTATTATATATATAATAACAAAACTTGAATATATTCCAAATAACAATAAACAACTTATAATATATTAAAACTCATAGAGAAATATTTTTGATTATATTCATAATCATTATCTACCCAAATGAAATTTCAAAATGGATTCATCTATTACCAACCAGAAACACATGTTGATTTAAATATCCCCCAATTCATTAATCCTAAAATTTGCTGACTATCTATTTATTATTGTATTTTTATACCTATTAATAAAATTTTTCTTTTTTCATTATCACTTTGTTGACCTAAATTTTTTTATTTTTTGATATCAAAATCAAATTTAAAATTACAATTCCTTCATTATTACTATCACTATATATCTGTACATTTTTTAAAACTTTTTTATACAACAATTTATGCTCTTTAATTCTTTTCTTCATATTACTAATAGATTTCTCCACATATGATAAGTTACGTCCACAAAAAATTCTATAAATTACATTACTCACATTATTTTTTTCTAACTTATCTTTTGAATTATTAACCATTCTATTTAGATTACCCAATCCATAAAAAGAAACATTATATATTCTATTATAAACTTTTTTCATAAATTTTACTTGATTGCTATTATAAAAAGGAAAAGAAATCCACTTCTTACTCTCAATTTCTGCATCATCAACATTTCTATTAATTTTCTTATTAAATTGACAAATCACCTGATAATTTTTTTTTATATTATATACCACACTTAATAATTCACTCACATAATTTTCAATTTTTTTTAATCACATGAATATTTACACAAAATATTATTTCTATGTAAAAAAGACCTAAAATCAGCCATTTTATAATTATGTGGCACTTTAAATAAATATGGAAATACCCTTTCATTTCAAAAGGTTTAATAAACAATTTATAGTCAATCTTATTACTGTTCCTTGAAATTATCAAATCTAAATATTTAATAGTATTATTATATTCTTTCTCCATAATCCATTTAAGACCTTTTAATTTATTATATCACTCATTTCTGAATAAGCACATACAAAAACATCATCCACATATCTCATATATATCTTAATATTTCCCATAAATATAAATTTACTTACAATCTTATCTTCATAATAAGACAAAACAAAACTACATAATTGTGCCACCATTGTAGTTTTGTTTTGTCTTATTATGAAAAAAAGATTGTAAGTAAATTTATATTTATGGGAAATATTAAGGTATATATGAGATATGTGGATGATGTTTTTGTATATGCTTCTTCAGAAATGATTGATAAAAATTTTATGAATATAATAAATTAAAGGGTTTTAAATGGACAATGGAGACAGAATATAATAATAGTATTAAATATTTAGATTTGATGATTTCAAGGAACAGTAATAAGATTGACTATAAATTGTTTATTAAACCTATTGAAACGAGAGGATATATTCCATATTTATCTAAAGTGCCACACAATTATAAAATGGCTGTTTTTAGGACTTTTTTACATAGAAATAATATTTTGTGTAAATATTCATGTGATAAAAAGAAAAATATTGAAAATTATGTGAGTAAATTATTAATTGTGGGTTATAATATAAAAGAAATTTATCAGGTGATTTATCAATTTAATAAGAAAATTAGTACAAATGTTGGTGATGAAGAAATTGAGAATAAGAAGTGGATTTCTTTGCTTTTTTAGAATAATAATCAAGTAAAATTTAGGAAAAAAGTTTGTAATAGAATATAAAATATTTCTTTTTATGGATGAGTAATTTAAATAGAATGGTTAATAATTCAAAAAATAAGTTAGAAAAAAATAATGTGAGTAATGTAATTTATAGAATTTTTTGTGGCGGAATATAGATGTAATATGGAGAAAAGAATTAAAGAGCATAAATTGTTGTATAAAAAAGTTTTAAAAAATGTACAGATATATAGTGATAGTAATAATGAAGTTAAGTTATATACTGAATCTGTTATTATGATCATGATAGGAATTGTAATTTTAAATTTGATTTTGATTTAAAAAAGTTAAAAATTATAGGTCAAGAAAGAGATAATGAAAAAGAAAAATTAAAAAGGCAGTTTTTATTAATAGGTATAAAAATAGGATAATAAATAGACAGTCAGCAAATGTTAAGAATAATGAATTGTGAGATATTTAAATCAACATGTGTTTCCAGTTGGTAATAGATGATTCCATTTTGAAATTTGATTTGAATTGATAATGATTATGAATATAATCGAAAATATTTCTCTATGAGTTTTTATTTATATTATATTATAAGTTGTTATTTGGAATATATTCAAGTTTTGTTATTGTATTATTAATATTAGCAGACATTTTATTTTGTTTATAGATAGATATATAGATAGATAGATAGATAGATAGATAGATAGATAGATAGATAGATAGATAGATAGATAGATAGATAGATAGATAGATAGATAGATAGATAGATAGATAGATAGATAGATGATGGATGGATGAATAGATAGATAGATAGATAGATAGATAGATAGATAGATAGATAGATAGATAGATAGATAGATAGATAGATAGATAGATAGATAGATAGATAGATAGATAGATAGATAGATAGACAGACAGACAGATAGACAGACAGATAGATAGATAGATAGATAGATAGATAGATAGATAGATAGATAGATAGATAGATAGATAGATAGATAGATAGATAGATAGATAGATAGATAGATGGGTGGATGGATGGATGGACAGACGGATGATGGATGGACCGATGGATGGACGGACAGACAGACAGACAGATAGATAGATAGATTGGTAGGTAGGTAAGTAGGTAGGTAGATAGATAGGTAGATAAGTAGATAGGTAGGTAGATTAATAATACTACTTTTTATGTGTAATGAAAGCTGTGTCTAATTATCAATATTTCTGCAATGTCAAATTCAAAAAGTTGAGAGAAACCTTTTATTTTTATTGATTAGTGTTTACTGAGTCTATATCAATAAAATATCTTTTTTAAAGAAGTTTTAATGCATATAATGATTGGAACTGTAGTCTAGAGCACTATTTGTCATGTGAAAAAAGAGTATAATTAAAGACCAAAAAATGATTGTAATGAGAAATCATAATATAAAAAAAAAAATCAATGTTATGAAAAATTTATGTGCAAATTATAGATTAAGATTGAAATAATGTAACATTAAAAATAAATCATTTACCAAACACATTGTGAGGAAATATGATATTCATTATTTAGAAGTAATTTGTAGTATCAACAAGTGATTAAATAATATGTTACCATTGTGAATATTCAAAATAGTCATATTATTAATATCAATGATAAAATTATTTTAAAGAACATATTTTGATTTTGACATCATTAAAAAAAATTTCTGTATGTTGCATTGGGTAATGATAAATTTATTACTGCCTTGATTTATGAAAATTTGGTGCACTAATTTTTCAGCAGAGGATTGAAATAAATATGGATTATCCTAAACAATATTACAATTTAAAACAAAAATAAAATGATTGGAAAAAATATTTAATATGATAAATGGATAAAAAACTGAATGAAGTATAATCATTTGTTTTTAAAAAGACTGAAAATTATTTTATTATTCTATTAAGAGAGTGCATTATTTTTATGATATTAGATGGTGAAAATAGAAGAACATGTTTGGTAATTTTTTAAATAATAATGAAGATTTTTACATGGCTGCATTTAGTGATAAATAAATTCATTTTAATGTCCTATCCTTTTTTTTTTTTGGTTGTCGTATGAGGAGGGATGCAAAAATAATGATAATTTTATCTAATAAGTGTGCCTGCTGTTGTATTGCTCCTGCTGGTACATGGGACTCTTTTGCATCAATCTACCAAATTAAATTACCATGTGAAATTGTGGTCAATGTAACACAATTTTATGTAAAGTGCATTTGATATATTTGGCAATTTTTTATGAAGGTTGAAAAGTTAAAATAATGTAAAATTCTGTTTTCTTTTAGGAAAACAACAGGGAAAACAGCTGTAGTGCTTGAAACAAATTACAAGATATCTGATCTGGGGAAAAGAGAAATTTACAAATGATTTAAGGAAAGTGTCAATTTTACCATGTAGTCTAATGTCAACATAATTCTGATATATATTTTTATTGATGCAAATAACTTCTTTCTCTCAAAATTAGTTTGTAATGGTTGGACATTTTATCTACAACTTTTAAAAAGTTAGTGTGTCATGGGAAAATGTAAACATCCTGTTTTATGGCAAAGTAAGGAGTGCAAGCTATGCACAAAAATTCCTCTGCAATCAGTTCTGAGTGAGAAACATTTTAAATTAAAGTCAATATGGTTCAGCTTATTTATCAGTCATATTCACTTAATTTCTACCTCTGTAATTTTTTTATTTTTTGAATGAAATAATGCTGTAAGTTTTTATTAACTACTTAAAAATTGGACAGTACTCTGAAGGCGATTAAATCAATAATACTCAAAGATAAATAAACAATATTTTATTATAAATTCTGGTTACTTTTGTGTCCCTCTTCATTTACTGCTTCATAATAATAAAAAAATTTCAAAAAAATACAATAAGCAATGCCTACATTATTAAAAAAAAGAATATAAAAGGACTGCAGTAATTATATTAGAATATTTTGTAATTAGTAAACTAATTTCAATCATAATAATTATCTCATTATGTTAATATTTTTTATTAAAACAGAAATATTAAGAAACAAACATAAAAGTATATTATTAAAATCAATATATTTTGATAAATACTCAAAGAAACCCAGCAGAATTTAATTAATTATTTATTGGAATTTTAATTTTAAATTGCAATATTTAACATAACTTCAACTTATTTTCTATCAGTTATAGTATTCTCACTTAGAAAGTATTTAGAATGTAACAGATTTAAATATTTTGTAAAGGTAAAATCTTCACATGTAGGTTATTGTTTACATACTGTAATTACAGCTTAATTCACATTAATAGAAAACTATCAAGTTTTTAAAACAATTAAGAACCAGAAAGCAAAATCCATAACTTAGCAAATAAACTTTTTAAATGTGTATATATATATATATATATATATATATATATATATATATTTATATATATATATATATATATATATATATATCATGTAAAAGAAAAGTTTCTTTTACAGTTATTATCCCCCCGAATTAATTAGCCAGACATATTTCTTATTGTTCAAGAAATAGATCTAACTACCTGATGGCTATCTAATGTTTTTTAATTAAATGGATCGATGTATTGTAAATATTCAGACTTTTGTAGAAATAGTTTTAAAAATTAATGAATGTGGAATGCCCACTAATTATTAAATCTTTTTTATTTTTTTGTCTAGTTAAAGTAAGTGAAAAGAGTGCAATTAAAAAGCTCCAAGAATTAAAAAAAAAAAGATAAGTAAAAGTCGAGGTTGCTAAGTGGTTTTCTTTTGTTGGCATTTTTGTAAAAATATATTTTTTGAAAACAAAGAAATACCAGAGATAAGAAGACATGAAACTTGGATTTTTAATTGATTAAAAAAAAGATAGGGTTTGCTGAGCTGACAGAGAAGAAGGCAATGTGTTATAGAATACATTGAAGAAGATGTAAAGAGAAAATTTTAATAAATTGGCCACAAAGCAGAAAAGATCGGGAATAAACTGGGATTACCACCTTTGTGGCTGGATTGATTGTGTGCGAACTGAAAATAAAACATAAAGAAAATCTCATGGATCGCATGGTGTAAACTCGCCATTTTTCCGGGGTCTATATTCGGACTCCAGCTCTCTCTCTATCATCTATGCCACATAAACCATTGGAATGTATATACCTCCTTCAACATCACCACTTGCCTTTGGATTCACAACTATTTGGATCTAGCATATTGTCCATCATTCCTGAATGTATTCAAGGGAAAGAAAAGGAACAGCAAAATAAATACACTACTTTCAGATAGACTAAATGGTTGGAATACTAAACAGAAGAGACAGATGCCATGATTTGCTTTTGCTAATTCTGGGATTAAATCATGAGTGCACTCAGAAACATATACACGGGTTCTGTAGACTCTTTAATACCAGTAAATATACATGTCTTATATTATTTCAAATCCTTAAATATATTCAAACTCAAACTGTGCAATAATCTAATGATATGCATGTATTATTTAGTGTTTTGTTTTTTTCTTTTTTAATTGTAATTCATTAAAATATTTATTGTATACATGATTATGCCATTTCATTGTTTTCTTAGAATAAAATATTAGTGAATCTTAAATTAAAACATTAATTTGTTTCAATACATGTTATGTAATTTCTTGTCTTTCAAAATCAGATACATGTGCATGCTGGTGTGCCTCTAATAATAGATTAAAGCAAAACATGTTAGGTAGAAAGATGCATGGGGATTTTAAAAGGTTTATTTCAGATTTTAGAGGGAATTAAATAGAAATTTATAGAAAAGATTCGATTTAAAAGTTAGTTCAGTCTTCATTTCTCCTTTGGTACAATGCACTACCACACCCTGAGTATTAAGACGGGCATCAGGTTAAATTGCTGAATCAGACAAATATTTAATAGATCTTATGATTGTTGTTAACTAGCAATATTGGCACTTGGCAACAGATAAAAAAAAAAAAGAATAATTGTCCATAAATGTGGAGATCTACTTAGAAATAAAGTTAAAGCTGGGAGGGTTCGAATTATTGCAATTCTTTTATATACATGTGTTTTGCAATCAGCTCCTTCTCTAACTTTTTTTGAATGACCCAGAATTCGGGAAAACTTCATCAGAGTGGTAATGACTCAAAATTATGGGAAAATTTCATATTGGGAAGGGCTTCCAATAAGGTGCACATCACCATGTAAATTCACCCTCGGGAGGAAAGTATAATCATAAAAAAATTAGTTTAGATAAAGACAAGTGTTTGACATCAGACAGAAATAAAAAAAAAAGTTAAAAAAAAAAGAATACCCAAGTGGGGAAACATTACAATGTTACAATATATATATATATTATAAGGATTGCAGATGAACAGAGTCTTATGTATCTGCCATACAGAGTGCCACCAGGCTATTTGAACCTGGAAAATTTATTTAGTAGACGGATATGTGCTGTTAAGATCTAATTTTTACATATATATTTTATTCAGACCATCAGCCCATGCAATTAGCTCAGAAAGACGCAGAAATTTATAAAATATAAATTCTTATTAACATATATTTTCAATATTAAAAAAAATAAAAAGAACCACTGCCAGTAATAACATACACAAACATTTATTAAACATATATGTAATTTAGAAGTATTATTTTAGTCTAACTTTTACTTTAGCATTTAATTTACATTTTTAACTTTTTATTTTTGAAGTTCACACAGATGAATTTAATATTTTATTAGTGTCAAGTATGGATAGACTACATAGTTTGCATTTGAAAAGAAAATATTCTATCCCTTATTCAACCTTAGGCCAAAAGTTTGCAGTCAAACTAATGTCAATCTATCTGATATATCGATGTATTCAATGCAGCATGAATATGACAGCACAATACCATACTGTCAGGAATGCAGATCTGAACAGCATGGTAATAGAGAAGAAATTGTCTCTTGTCCAATACAGGAATGTTACATCTGTCTGGCGAAAACAACAATAAAAAAACCCATAGGAAGGGTTTGTGATCCTTTTTGCCATTACTATCCCATTCCATAGGGTAAAGGGGTGATCCAAGGAGCAGGGAATACATCTGCTTCCAATGGTCAGTATGAAATGGGACTTATTTTGCCCAATTGTGGTGTATCATGTGATCCTGCATGTAGCGGATCTCATACTACATTTACTAATTAAACCAATATATTCAATCGATTAACCCAATCTAACTACGAAACAAATAATCAAAGATTAACTCTCCCTTAATTAATTAATACAACTTTACAAATCTATGCAGCCATTCATGCCTGACTTAAATTTAACATTTATTAATTAGTTTAAAAGAAAAAAAAATCATAATAAAAACTTAAAAGAACGAAAAAAAAAATAACTTAATGGAAATGATTTTAAAAAATTACATCAAATAAAATTAATTATTAATAATAATTTATGTTGGTTAGATAGGAAATTATATTTCTATTACATACTGAAAAAGTTTTGGAATTAAAGTTCTTACTGTTTTGAAAATGTTCATTAGTTATATAGTTCTTACTGTTTTAAAAAGTCTGTAGTTTCTAATTGCTTGTAATTTGGAAGGTGCTAATTTCCATGAAGTCCTGAGGAGATCGGAATGCAGTTAGCTGTTGGTTTTTTAAAGTAGTTGGTATTTTATTTCCGGGTCCAGATGTCCTATAGTCCGCAATATGGGAAAACGATTGATCATTTCTCTTTCTCTTTAAAAAAAAAACTGAAAGGATAGAAGAGTGTGTCTTTTCAATCCCTTCTCCTTCACCTCTCTCCACACTAACACATATAGCACACCCTTCTTTGACATCTCTCCTTTTTTCTCCCAAACTTTTCCCTTTATAGTAAACTTTCGGATCAAGTGGACACTATGTCATGATGACGATGATCCTTTCGTTGAGGTCCATTTCCTGAGGGATTTATTTTATTGGCTATTAGTTTCTATTGTTTTTTCTCTCCTATCTGACCTTTACTTATACATTTTGAGATGCCCAAGGGCTAGTTTATCTTTAACTAATTAAAATAATCATTTCCATTTTACACAATAGAATTAATTAAATTTGTACATTCTTAAATATATATTTTTATCTTTACATCTTTAAGTTTTTGTTGAAAATTTAGTCTTAAAACTTTTCTTTTTTAATAAAGTTTTCTTTTAATAATTTTTCATCTGTGCGATTTTATATATATATGAGTTTAGATGATTTTTAAATTTCAATATTTAATTCTTAAAAAAGAAGTTTTATCTGCGAACTTTTATTTTTAATTTTATTTATATTTATTAGAATGTAACGGCATGTATGCCTGTTACAATATATATATATATATATATTGCTTAATAATATACATATATAATAAATTACATATAAATATAGATTATACAAATTGTACATTCTTCTATTTTAAATTATTATATTAGATTATTTACATCTGTATGCATATCACAACATATTTAATAAGGGTCACAACTTCATATATTAATTTAGCCAATATAAACTAAAATAATGGCATTATCTTACTCCATATCATTTTTATTGCTATTTGAATCAAAAATTACATTTACAGTTAATGAAATTAAATTATAGACATTGTGTGTACTTTAGTAAGCACCAAGATTATGCATTTGCATGTGTGTTGAACTAAGATTTTATCACTGATGTTAACATGTTTTCCTATACTAACATACTTTGAACTTAACACGTAATTTGAATAAAGCAAAGTATACCAAATTTATAATCTCACAAATATTTAGAAAATAATGACTTTTAATAAAGGTCTAATAAAAAATACTTTAACCATATAACATATGTCAATACAGATTTGAATATTTTAATATATTACATGTACAGTAAGTGCAGACTTGTGCCAGGTGAAAATTATTATCACTATTATTATCATGATTTGAAAGATTGGAATACTTGGTAGAACAGTTCTCATATTATCATTTAAACAATATCAACATGATGAAGGAAGTCTTTTTCGTAATTTGGTATTGCCTTTCATTTCCAAAATCATTTAAATAATTTATCACAATTTAAATAAAGATATCATTTAACATGCCTTCCTTATCATAGATAGATAAACTTCCATTATTATATAAATATCAAGTGCTCTAGTTGTGAGTTCACTTATCAACATTTATGTTGAAAAGGTATTAAGGCTTGTACAAAGCTATTATTAACTGCTTGGCAAACTCAAAAAATTATCTTTGCATAAAATTTATTTTATTAAAATATTATATAAAATATTGAGACTGCATAAACATATCAATGATCTTGAGATCCAATAATTATAAACTGGTGGTATCTTTTCATCAATCATTAACTATTGATAAAAAAATAAAGATCACATGATGATGATGATAATGATGATGATGATAATAATAATAATAACAAAAATAAAAATAATAATAATAACAACAACAACCACCACATGCAACTGAATATGGTCATTAATGTAAGAAAGGAGAAAAAAACTACTCGTGAAATGAGTTTGGTATGGCATTACGAACCAATCTGTGAATCACAAATATATCCATAAATAGATCACATGGCTTATTTTTTGCTTACTTAATAATTAATGATGCTGTCTTAGAATTTTAACAGCAAAAATATTTTCTTTTTGAAATTCTTCAACATCATTGTCTAATTGTAACTCTCCATAGTGTTTTATTCTCTGTCATAACTTCTCAATGGAAACAATTGGGGTACTTTAGAATGGTTTTAAAATAATCCTTATATCACAGACAGGGTCTACATCTTCCATTAAAACCATGGTCAAGTCTGCCATATACATAAAAAAATCTAAGAAGTATGCTTAAACTTGCAGGATAATTAATAAATGTGGATATAATACATAGTAAATAAAAATTTATAATAATAATTGGCATCCATTAAGTTTAGAATTACATACACACGTGATCAGGAATAATAATAATAATAATAATAATAATAATAATAATAATAATAATAATAATAATAATAATAATTATTATTATTATTATTATTATTATTATTATTATTATTATTATTCCTGATCACGTGTGTATGTAATTCTAAACTTAATTTTATTAATTGTCACAAAATTATTTCTGTTGAATCCCAAAAAGATTTGGGAGTTATATTTTCTAGTAATGGATCCTTTCTTCCTCATTTGGAAATGATTATTGGTAAAGCTTTAAAAATTATAGGTACTATTCTAAGGTTTGGTCATCATTTCAGTGGTGATACAAAATTTAAATTATTTTTATCATTGGTTCTTCCCATCATTGAATATTGTTCAGTCATTTGGAATCCTAGCTCTAAACAGGGATGTAACTTATTACAATCAGTGAGTAATAAGTTTTTTAAATATGTTTCTTTGGGAAATAAAACTGTTGTTCATCTTTCTTCTAGAAGACAATATAGAGATCTTAAATATCTTTATAAACTTGTTAATAAAATAGTTCTTTTATCTGACACAATTTCTACTGTTGTAATTAGATCTCATGTGCATGATACTCGGTCTGCTTCTGTTTGTTACATTAAAACTTGTCATTCCAATGTTCTTAGATTTTCTCCTTTATTTAGACTGCCATATTTATATAATCAGATTTGTAGTAATAATAATTACTTCAATTTAGATTATAATCAATTTTGTTATGTTATTAAATTTAAATGTCATATTTGATTGGTTTAACTTGATTTTGTTTATATATATATGTTAAATTGTTTTATTATTATTATTATTTTGTTACGTTACGCTTTATATTTATCCCTTTTATTTATTTGTTATTATTAATGTTTTAATAATAATTGTTTATATGCTGATATTTAATTTTACTTTAGATTTTTAAATGTGTTAATTATCTTTTATTGAAATATGGCACATAATTATATTAATAATTTGTCATTTAAACTCATTTATGTATTTATATATTTGTTATGGTGCAATACTGTAATTGGCTTTATGCTGTAGTTTTGTACGGTAAATAAATGAATTGAATTGAATTGAATTGAATTATTATTATTATTATTATTATTATTATTATTATTATTATTATTATTATTATTATTATTATTATTATTATTATTATAACATAATGATATAATATCCCCTAATTTATGGCCTTGCGGTGCTTCTATTTCTTTTTTTTATGGATCTCTGGCCAGTTCTCTAAGGTTTTAAGAGAATTTATTTTGTTTTACTATCTATTTTATTTTTATTTTTTCTTTATCTCTTTCTTTTTCTCTTTGTTTTTATTTGTGTTGTTTGCATTATCTTTGTGGGTAACATGGTAGGCCTTTCTTGTTTTTACATGAATGTCAGAGGTATGAGAACTAAATGTGTTCAAATAAAGCAATTTTTTGAAACAGAACATTTTGATCTTATTTTACTTACAGAAACTTGGCTAAATCAACAATTTCCTGATTGTTCTTTTCTTGATGATAGATTTAGTATTTTGCGAACTGACAGATCTATGGATAATATTTCTCGAGGTGGTGGTACTCTGATTGCTCTTCATAAAGATGTTTTTTATAAAGAACTTTCTTTTTCTTCTTCTTTTTGTGAATCTACATGGTGTGAAATTACTTTAAATCACAATTTTAAATTTACTTTGGGTAATGTTTACCTCAAACCCACTTTGTCGTTGTTGGAGTTTGATTATTTTTTGACATCACTTGAAGATTTTCTGATTGGCTATGATAATTTTATTATTACTGGAGATTTAAATATTCTGGATTTATATTCGGGTACTACTATCATAGATTCTGTCTCTTTTTCACCTTTTTCACCTAAAGCATTGAGAATGATTCGGTTTTGCAATTTGTTGAATTTAAAACAATTTAATCCATACACCAATTTTAATGATCACACATTGGATTATATTCTCAGTAATTTTCCTACAATTGAATGTTTAACTACTTCTTCTCTTCCTTTTTCCATTGACTTGCATCATCCTCCCTTAGAATTTTATATTAATATTAAATTTAATAGACTCTGTCCCTTTAAAACTATGAAAAGAAACTACAGAAAAGGAAATTATTTGGGTCTTTGTTTACAATTATCCAATTTTAACTGGGAAAATTTGTATTCTTCATCTGATGTAGATTTCTGTATGAAATTTTTTGAACAATAATTTTGTGAACTAATTGACAAATACATTCCTAAGAAAATTTTTTTAACTGAACGTTTTCCTCGCTGGTTTTCAGTTTCTCTTAAAGAAATTATTAAAAGGAAATCATTTCATCATCGTAAATATTGGAAAACTAAGAACTTAAATTATTATAACAATTTTATTAATTATAGAAGATTGTCAAAGGTTATATATCGTAGAGATTTTCAAAAATTTATACAAAATACTGAAAGTCATATTTCTGATAATCCCTTGCAATTTTGGTCTCTAGTTAAGGATTTAGGTATTACAAAAAAAAAATTACAGAATAATAATTCTAATCTAGTTGCTGATGATTTTTCTCATTATTTCTCTGAGCTTTTTAAACAATCTAATTTTTTTACTGATTTGACTGAAAATAATGATCTAGTTGAAGAAAGGATAACATTTGATTCATTTATTGAATCTGATGTTATTTTTGCTATTGGGCAGCTTAAATTACATTCTAGTGTGGGCCTTGACAATATTCCAGCTTTCATTTATAAAGGATGTGCTGAATACATTGCTTCTCCTCTTTTGCATATTTTTAATTGCTCTTTAGCAAATGGTACTTTTCCTACATCCCTTAAAATTGCTAAAGTTGTTCCTATTTTTAAGAAAGGATCTAGAGATTTGGTAAGTGACTATAGGCCTATTTCAATTCTACACACTGTTGCTCGAATTTTTGAAAGATGTTTGTATAATAAAATTATCTTGGATGTCTCTAAGGTTTTGGCACCAGAGCAGCATGGATTTTTGCCTAATAGGTCCATTGAAACAAATTTGCTAACTATTTTTGATCACATTTCAAATTCAATTGAGAATCAATCTAGGTTAGATGTTGTTTATTTTGATATGTCCAAGGCTTTTGATAGAGTTAATCATAAAATTCTTCTTCAGAAGCTTTGTAGGTTAGGTTTTTCTAAATTATTAATTAATTGGTTTGACTCTTTTCTTAGGGATAGAATGTCTTGTGTGAGGTTTAATGGTAAATTGTCATTACCTTATTATTGCTTCACTGGGGTGCCTCAAGGCAGTGTTCTTGCACCTTTATTATTTAATGTATACATTGATGACCTAAAAACAGGCATTAAATTTTCACATCTTCTATGTTATGCAGATGATTGCAAAATTTTTAGGCATATTTATTCTATTAATGACTGTTTTTTTACTTCAAAGTGATATAGATAATTTCTTGAATTGGTGTGAATATAATTATATAGATATAAATATGGATAAGTGCTCCATTGTCTCTTACTCTAGAAAATCTGAAGTCTTAAGGTTTTCCTATTATATTGGGGACTCTAAAATTATAACAAATGATCATCAAAGAGATCTCGGAATAATATTTTCCAATAATGGATCTTTTCATAATCACATTAATTTTATGGTGAATAAATCTCTTAAAATTGTAGGAGCTATTTACAGATATGGAAAAGCATTTAATAAATTTACAAAGATTAAACTTTTTATATCCTTAGTTCTTCCCATCTTGGAGTATGGTTCAATTATATGGAATCCTCATAACAGGACAGATATCATAAGAATTCAGTCTGTTTTTGACAAATTTGCAAAATTAAATAGTTTAAGTAATGAACACTATATTGATTTACTACTGAGATGAAAAACAAGAGATCTCAAACTTCTTCATAAATTCATCTCCCAGAATATTTCTGTATCTAATTTGCTTTCTAACTTAGGTATTAAAAAAAAAATTATAATACTCGTACTCATAATGTTTTTGAACTGAAAAATTGTAAATCTGATGTATTAAGATTTTCCCCTTTATTTTGTTTACCTAGAACTTATAACAAAGATTTTGGTAATGATGATGTTTTTAATTTGGATTTTAAACAATTCACTCAAGTCCTCATAAAAAAATATTATCCTTAATTTCATTTGATATATTGCCTTTTTATTTATTTGTGCATTTTATTGATTTTCTATTTTATTGGTATTATTTATTTTATTATTATTATTATTATTTTTTTAATGCTTATTTAGATTTGTATTACTGTACAATCTATAATTGGCTAAATGCTGTTGATATGTACATTAAATAAATAAAGAATTGAATTGAATTGAATTATTATTATTATTATTATTATTATTATTATTATTATTATTATTATTATTATTATTATTATTATTATTATTATTATTATTATTATTATTATTATTATTATTATTATTATTATTATTATTATTATTATTATTATTATTATTATTATTATTATTATTATTATTATTATTATTATTAATTTGAACCTGCAAGTGCTAGAATAATTTCCACTGAAAGAAATGATGTCAAAAGGAAGGTTAAAGAAGCATGGTATATAGCAAGAGATATGAAGGCAATAAACAGGAAGGATACATGCTTTTCTATTTCAAAGAGATGGACAATATAAATGAGCTTGCATAGATTTGCATAAATTATTATGGTTGAAGGCTATGAATATGGAGATGAAAGCTCTGAAAGTGCTTAGCCTTAAGAAATATTAATGCAATTTTTAAGAATTTAATTTCACTATATATGTCAAGCATATTAAATCTTACATAGTTATTAATGGTGAAGAAAAAATCTGAAATTACAATATTATGGATATACATTATAACAAAAGAGTTTGTCTAAAATTAGACATGCTAATTAGAACTTTTCAGCAACGTGTTTATTTTTTGCAAAATTGTAAGCAAGCGAATGTTATACCCAATTGCTGTAGAATTAGAGTAAATAGATCTATACATAATGTCGATGTTGTCACTCATGTTTTACAGCGTAAATTATTAAGCTGGATTATTGGAAATTGCAAGAAGGCATTAAATAATAATAAGAAACGTCTGTTTAAGATAACGTCAATAATGCCTGAGCCGCAATGGATCGTAAATAAATGTAATATTATTGAAAAAAGATTAGGGAAGAAATTCGTAAATAAATTGAAGTTTTTGACTAACAAACAAAATGTTGTTTTAACTAATATAGGAATAGAAGAAACGTATGTTAATTTGTCTAATGACAGACCATCGGCTGAAATTAGATCGATCTTGAATCTTGGACCAAAATTCATAGGAGGAGGATGGAATCAACCCAAAATGGAAATAATAGCAGACACAGAAGCAGCTCTAATAAATTATACGATGAGAGATAATGTTATTTACGAGATTAATAGGATCATTAGAGACAAGAAATTGTATACTGAAAATAATGGCTGGAACAATAAAGTTAAGAATGCAAAAAAGTTCTTTAATGAAAATAAAATTATTTGTCTTAAAGAGGACAAAGGCAATCACTTTGTAATAATAGATGAAGAGGAATATAAAGAAAAGATGAGAATACAAATTCAAAAATTAGGCTTTGAGTTAACAGCTGAAGTTAATAATAGAATGAACAGAGAAAAGTTTATCTCTTTGATCCTATGCAAACATAAAAATAAAGGAATCAATCAAGCCGAATATAATAGAATATATCCATCTGCCACATCACAACCACTGATATTTGCAAATGCTAAAATGCATAAACAAGGGACTCCATTAAGACTAATGCTTGACTTTGGATGCGTACATTATGCAAACACAGCAAAATTAATAAATTCATGGTTAATAGACTTAATAGGATTTGGCAAATACACTATAAAATCTTCTTTTGAGTTTGTTGATTTAATTAAAACTGCAGCCATTAATGACAGATTTAAAATAGCAGTCATAGATATATCTGAACTCTATGGATCAATAAACAGAAAAAGTTCAATTAGAATAATTAAAGAAGAGCTTCAAAATAATCACTGTCCTGAACAAAAGATAGAATTTATCATTGACTTTATGGAATGGTTAGATGAGAATATACTCACTACGTTTGAAAACAAATGGTAAAAAATGAATAATGGATGGCCCATGGGACTGCCCATGAGTGGCATTGTATCTAGTATTGTAATCGGTTATTTTAAAAAACAGATTTTATCGAAATTCCAAGAACAGACACATGGAATAATTTATTGTAGGTATGTAGATGACATTTTCATCGCAGCACCTAAACTAATAATAACAGCCATTCAGGATGAATTGCAGGCACATACCAACTTAATATTTAACTGCACTGAGAAGAATGTTGAATACAATTAATTACTTGGACTTAATAATAAAGAGAATGCACAGATGCTTTAATTACAGTATGAAAATCAAACCATTAAATATTAGAGGGTACATCCATACTAAATCTAAAACTCCAAGAGTCCACAAATGGCAGGGCTTTCTGCCTTTTTGTTCAGGAATTACCATTTATGTAAATATGAAGAGGAAAGAAGAATAAATATCAACCAGTATGTTAATGATCTAATGAAGGTTGGTTATGATTTAGTAACCATCAATAAAAGAATCAAAACATTTTATGAAAATATAAGCAAACCAAGCAAGGACAAAAAACAACATATATGTCTGCCATACATACCTAATATTGCAAGAGAACTAGCCAAAAATTACAGAATGAATTCACAGTAGGTTTTTGAACCCCTCCCAACACCAATAGAATTATTAACAATTCTAAGGACAAAATTGACCTACAATCAACACCACATGTGGTGTACAAGATGACATGCCCTCAGGAAAACTGTGGAGCAGTATACTATGATGAGACTCAGGCCACTATAAACAACAGTGGCTCAACACAAATACTTATACAAAAGAGTATTAAGCAGAAATGAAGGTAGCTCAGTGTTTGTGGACCACCAAAAAGTGGCTAATCATGAATTTGAACCTGCAAGTGCTAGAATAATTTCCACTGAAAGAAATGATGTCAAAAGTAAGGTTAAAGAAGCATGGTATATAGCAAGAGATATCAAAGCAATAAACAGGAAGGATACATGCTTTTCTATTTCAAAGAGATGGACAATATAAATGAGCTTGCATAGATTTGCATAAATTATTATGGTTGAAGGCTATGAATATGGAGATGAAAGCTCTGATAAGTGCTTAGCCTTAAGAAATATTAATGCAATTTTTAAGAATTTAATTTCACTATATACGTCAAGCGTATTAAATCTTATATTATTATTATTATTATTATTATTATTATTATTATTATTATTATTATTATTATTATTATTATTATTATTATTATTATTATTATTATTATTATTATTATTATTATTATTATTATTATTATTATTATTATTATTATTATTATTATTATTATTATTATTATTATTATTATTATTATTATTATTATTATTATTATTATTATTATTATAATTTATAAGGTAAGTATTTGAAATTTTACTTCATATCAACTGTATGCACATGTACATCTAAGTCAACTATTACATAAAAAACATGCTTGTAATCTCCAATATTAATTTAGTTTAAATGAAATTAATATTAAATTTTAAACTGCTTTATAGAGATCTATATATGAGAGAATAAGTTAGTGAAAGGGTCGAAACCTATATAAACAGAGTTTAAAATAAATGCTTTAGTTTTGACATTTATTTATGAATGTGATACTGGTCACAGTATATTATTCAGTGAAGCAAGTATAGAATATAATAAAATCGAAGTCTCAAAAAAACTTTTCTGTTAAATGTTTTGGATCTAAGGTAAATATTTAATATTATGAGAATATTCTTTAAGAGTAATTGTCACAGCTTTGATTTGTGTGTGTATATATATATATTTGTTGTTTCTGTACTTTTGATTTGAGAAAATACGTTGGTCTAATAGGTGAAATTATGATCTCGAAATAATAAAAAAATGTAAATTTTAATTTTTCTATATTTTTCTTATTATTTCATTCTACTTTAATTATATTTATTACCATAGTGTTGGCAATGCTATCTATATAAAAAATTGCTTTCACAGATGATTAAAGATTGAAACAAATAGAAAAAAATTATCAGAAAAATCTGTGTATAATTAAAATTGATCAACATGGATGTTGCCTAGGAAACCCATATTTAAGTTTAATTCAATCTGGATGACATATTAATACCTTTCTGCCCATGCTTTATAAGAAAGGACTAAATTTTAGTTTCTTATGAAATGTAAACAAAATCTATTAACATGTTATCCAGTTTGTGGGAAATTTTAAGTTCTGACTTCATTAGTAATTCATACACAAATTTGCCAGATCACTTTGTATTTGTTTTTATACATGTATGCACACATACATTGAAATACAAAATAAGTTTTCATGTTATTTTGGGTATGTGCTAGTTTATTATTATAACAAAAATTTGAATCATATCTACAGCTAAAAACAATTAGTATTTCTATCGTAACTAATAACGTAAAACAAAACAAATCGCGGATTCCTTGTTATATGTTTAGCTGTTAAATGTTTTATCAAATTTAATATTTGAAAAGAACACTAAAAGAAAAAAAAGATAGTAGATAATTAATTTGATTATTAAATAGTTTAATTCATTTTTGGTCACGATAAACACGTTTATATTAAAAAAATCATATAGATAAAGGCTCTGACATTTTATTACATTTACTAATTCATTGGTATTTTTACAATTTTGAAAACTTTTGTAGCCTCTGGATTAGATTTTAATAATAGCAAAAGTAATAAAAAGTTTGTTAAAGATGTAGACTAAAGTCTCATCTAGTAATACTTTACTTAGTTTAGATGTTTAACTATTATTTATCAGCATTTCTATCGATGAAACAAAGAGTAAGTCAATGCATCAGACCATTAAATTCATGTGTTTATCTCTGCAAACTGATTGTGATATTTCTAAAAAAGAAAAACCAGATTTCATTAATAAATAAGGCTAAACAGCACTACTACCATCTAAATAAAAAAGTTAAATATGAAATTAACCGCATAATAGTCATTCAACATCACTACCTTTTTTAAATCTAGCTTCTTCTGAATTTAGAAGTGAATAAAATAATTAATTAACAGTCAAACCCGTAATGAGTGATCTGCAATGTTTTCATCCACCCGCGTTCCTCGGATAAAAACTGGTCTCATAGATGTTTGAATATATATATGTACTTTTTGTTAACAAGTAAGCGAGATCAATTTATTTGGGACAATATCCAATTAAAGACACAACGTTCATTTTATTTACATTTTCTAATTGTAAATAGTTGTCAGCCATATCTTGTCCAGTGCACAAAAAGAATGTCACTTTCTTATCAAACTAAATGAAAGATATTGAAGGAAATGAAAAGTAACACTAATTAAAAAAAAGATGATATTGATTGTCAAATGAAAGTAGAAATGAGAAATAATATTTTCTCACTTAAAAATATGAGTGTTAACAATCAAAAAAATGTTATTAGAATTGGATTTCTTTCGGGTTTATATATATACAACTAACAATCATTTTAATTAAAATCTAGAATAATAAAAATGCAATGACGAATCTATGTTAATTTGATTTTCCGGATAAAAAAAATGAAATGATTAAGCAATATGGTACTCTGATGCTCCAATATGACATGATCATCATCAGAGGAATTAGCATTGCTTATTAGTTCTTAATATAATTTATTTTTTATTTAAAATACACAAACTTTTATTTATTATATACAATAAAATTATACATGAAAGAAAAGCATAACATTATCTAAATGTTTTTTTTTTTTTGTTATTGTTGTTTTTTAAATTGAGCCCGTCTATTTTTACCCACAATCAGATTTTTATTCTTAATCTGCAACTATGTTTAATATTTTATTTCCTGCAGTTTCAATTATATTTTATGGTTATTATTGAATTTTTTTGTGATATTTAAAATTAACATATGAAGTAAAATCAATGAACATCACATGACAAACACCTCTTATGCTTGTGTATAACTGTTGTTAAAACAGGCAAAACTCACTATATATATATATATATTGCCACACACAGCAAGCTAGAGTAATCAATGTATGCCAGAAGGTGGGTGCATAAAATCCCCATCTAGTGCCTACTCATCCAATATCTCCAGACTAGTTTCTGGCTTATGGCCTTCATCAGTGAGGAGCCTTGAATCTGAGATCACTGCACCTAGATCTTAGGATCTAATGCAACCTTTCAGAAACCACCTTTTATCTCCATTTAATTACAAAACTATGAGTCTTAAACTGAAAACACCTTAATGTTTTCAATCCAAGCCCATTAGCTTATATAGTCATATGGGTCTGAACCCAGTTCAGTACCCATACATTTTGGTGTCTTTGGTTTTTTAATAACCATAGCCATCACTACCCTACTAGGCATGATTGGTTTTAAGCCAATAAACATCACATGACAAACACCTCTTATGCTTGTGTATAACTGTTGTTAAAACAGGCAAAACTCACTAAATATATATATATATATATATATATATATATATATATATATATATATATATATATATTGCCACACACAGCAAGCTAGAGTAATTAATGGATGCCAGAAGGCTTGTGCATAAAATTTCCATCTAGTGCCTACTCATCCAATATCCCTAGACAAGTTTCTGGCTTGTGGCCTTCGTCAGTGAGGAGCCTTGGATCTGAGAGCGCTGCACCTAGATCTTAGGATCGAATGCAACCCTCCAGAAACCACCCATATGACTATATATGCTAATGGGCTTGCATTGAAAACATTAAGGTGTTTTCAGTTTAAGACTCAGTTTTGTAGTTAAATGGAGATAAAAAGTGGTTGCTGGAGCAACCACCCATATGAACCCATATGACTATATATGCTAACGGGCTTGGATTGAAAACATTAAGGTGTTTTCAGTTTAAGACTCATAGATAAAAGGTGGTTGCTGGAGGGTTGCATTAGATCCTAAGATCTAGGTGCAGTGCTGTCAGATCCAAGGCTACTCGCTGATGAAGGCCATAAGCCAGAAACTAGTCTGGGGATATTGGATGAGTAGGCACTAGATGGGGATTCTATGCACAACATTTCTGGCATCAATTGATTACTCTAGCTTGCTGTGTAAGGCAATATATATAGTGAGTTTTGCCTGTTTTAAAATCAATGAAGTGAATGCATCTCTTACACAACGCACATATATATGTAATACGTAAAAAAAATTACAAATTACACATATGCATTTACGTAAATAAATTATACTTTAAATCTATTAAATTTATAAAATTTTATTTCGTATAATTTAATGTACATGCTTGTGATTACAATACAAGTAATAATTGATATTATAGCGATTTATACATATATAGCGTCGAAGTCAACTCCTCTTCATACATGCGTTATAAAATAGACACTCACCCCCTGTCTATAAATAACTTAAAAGCATGAATGGTTTACTATGTTTTTAAAACATTTATTGTTGGGATAGTGTGCGACTTATAACACATGTGTGAAGAGTATTTGACTTGCACATTATTTTATATTAATCATCATCATCAACATTATCAATCCACTGCAGGATGAAGGTCTCTCCAAGTTCAGTCTATCTTTTCCTATGTTTAGCTTCTCTTCTCCACATCACCCCTGCACACTTTCTTATTTCATCCATCCATCTCACATGTGTTCTCTTTCAGGGTCTTTTACAATCTCTTGGAATCCAGTTCAAGACTTTAATTGTCTATCTATTATCATCTCTTCTAGCAATATGTCCAGCCCAACTCCACTTCGGTCTTTTAATTTTTTCAATGAGGTCAGTAACACCTGTTTGTTCTCTTACCTTATACATTGCATTTTCAATCTCTTCTTGTTACTCCCAACAAGCATCTCTCCATACTTCTTTGAGTGATCTAAAGTCTCTGTATTGCTCTTCTATTAAGTGTCCAAGTCTCAGATCCATAAGTAAGAACTGGCAAAACACATTTATTAAAAACCTTTTTTTTTAAATACATAGGCATATTTCCTTTTAGTATCAAGTTATTTCTACCAAAAGCACTCTAACCAAGTTTAATTCTATGATTAATTTTACCCATTATGTTTTAATCTGTATTAATAATCTGACCAAGGTATTTGTGACTGTTAACTTCTAACTCATCATAATCAATCTTTATTTTCATATTTTGAGAAAATCTATTAAACATTACTTAAGTCTTTTTAACATTTATTTTTAGTCTTACTTTCCTACTTTCATCTGATATCTCCTGCAATATTTTCTGTAGCTTCTAACTCATCATAATCAATCTTTATTTTCATATTTTGAGAAAATCTATTAAACATTACTTAAGTCTTTTTAACATTTATCTTTAGTCCTACTTTCCTACTTTTATGTGATATCTCCTGCAATATTTCCTGTAGCTCTAAAGCATTATTTGCAAAAACAACTACATCATCTGCAAAATCTAAATTACTTAAATAATCTCCATTTACTTTCACTCCTTTAGCTTCCCATTTTAATCCACAAAATACTTCTTGCAGCACTGCTGTAAAAACTTTTGGAGATATGGAGTCACCCTGTCTTACACTCTTTTCAATGTTGATTTTCCTACTATCATTATATAATCTAATTGTTGCTGTTGCATTTTTATAAATATTCTTTAAAGTATGACAATACCCTGGATCTACACCTTGATGATCCAATGCTTTAATCACTGAAAAAATGTTTATAGAATCAAATGCCTTTTCATAATTTACAAATCCTAAGCATAATGGCAACTCATATTCATTTGTCCTTTCTATAACTTCTCTCAATACCTAGATATGATCAGCTGTACTAAAACCACTTTTAAATCCAGCTTGCTCTCTTGATTGGTAGAAATCCAGTGATTTCTGGAGATGAGTTATAATTATCTTAGTAAAACTTTTGTATAAAACTGATAAAAGACTGATAGGTCTGTAATTTCTAATATCTTCTTTAAATATTAATATTAATACTGCATTCCTCCAATCATCTGGTACATCTTTGTCATTTAGACATTTGGTATATAACTTTACTAAAAAAAATTCTATTTCTTCACCTGCTTCCTTTAATATATCAATTATAATTCCATCCTTACCTGGAGCCTTCCCTTTCTTCATAAATTTAATTGCATGTCTCACTTCCTCATTCAAAATTCTGGGCAATTTGGAAAATATAATAGATATAGGAGGCACTTGTTCTTTATTACTATATAATTCTTGATAGAAGTCTTCTACACATTTCATAATGTCATCTCTCTTTTTAGTAATAATGCCATCTTTTTTTCTTATTGCAGATATAAATTTCCTACCAATCCCAAAATGTTGTTTTACACTTTTTAGACTTTTATTCTCTTCTACAACTTTCCTTGCTAGTTCACAATTATATTTTCTTATATCATTTTCAATTCTTTTCCACACCATTTTACAAAATTTTAGATATTCAATCCTTTTTAATGTATCATTGTTGTATATCCTCATATTCCTTCTTTTCTTCATAAATTCTCTAGTCTCAGTAGAAATTTTATTGGTAAATTGCTGCTTTTTTCTACCAGGTATCTTTGTTGCAGTTTTTAAAAGTGTATCAGTTATTTTTTATTAATGTCATTCAAAGCTGAATCATGTTCAAAATCTACTAATACCTGAAACCGATTTGTAAGTTCTAATTTAAATTCATTAGAATGTTTCTGAAGTCGATGATCACTTCCTGTGTTAAATTTATTAAGAACATTACAATCTTGAAATATGTATTTTCTGTTCTGCTGTACCTTCATTTGGATGCTTCCATGTCCATTTCTTTTTAACATTTTTCTCAAAAAAAGAATTCATAATATAAAGTTTTTCTTTTTCTGCAAACTCCACAAGTCTATGTTCTCTCTCATTTCTGTTACCATAACCAAAATTACCTACAGCATTTTCATCGTTCATTTGTTTACCAATTCTAGCATTAATATCTCCCATAACAATTTTAAAATGTTGTTTACTCTGATTAAAAGCCTTTTGTACATCCATATAAAAATCTTCTACTATTTCATCACTATGAGAACTTGTGGGGCATAAACCTGAATTATCTGTATTTGGTATCTGCTATCAAGTTGTAAAACTAATCTTGCCACTCTGTCTGATACACCATCAATCTCCACAATGTTATTTCTTCCATTTTTTATTTATAATGAATCCTTCTCCACTTGTATTTCCAATATTTGTGCCTTTATAGTAGAGTATATATCCAATTTTTAAATCAATTGTTTCTTCACCATTTCTTCTAACTTCACAAAGTCCAATAATGTCCCATTTAATATAAGACAGTTCTTCTTCTAACTCTTGAAATCTTCCTTCACTTGAAAGTGATCTGCAGTTGTAAGTACCTAAATAAAAAGTTGGCAACAAATGGCAACCTGAGTCCACAATCAGGGGATTCTTAGCACCCTCTGCCTTCAGCCACCAACCGCTGACTTGCTTGGTGACTTCACAGACTCCTGGGAATAACGGCCATGATTTTTATTTTTGTCTGTCATGATTATATATATTGGAAAAAAATATTCTTAAACTCGGAGATAAAAAGCCAATAAACTCACCACACTGACTAATGCATGTTAGTGAGCAGCCCATCCATGTTTGTATACTATATGAATAATCACATAATAATAACAGCTGCAATGACAAGAATGTATGGAGTGGACATTAGAAATTTTCCCTGCTCGGTTCCTTTAAGGCCTCCAAGAGGAATCAAAGGGTCTCCTATCAGTTATTAGCAAACTCCTTTCTGCAGCCTTTATATTAATACATGTGTATTATATACTTAATAACATATTAAATAGAAATAGCACCAATAAATTCTAAAACATATAAAGTACTTCATGATTTCATAATCATAATCATAAAGCATAACTAAAAATTACTGGTACTTGGGTACTAAACCTGCAACATGAAACATGTATTAGACCTTTATGTGCCTGTTCATATTCTTATCAATCCACCGCTTATGATGTAACCAAATTAATGTGTACATGGATCTTTCTTGTGCAAAAAACAAAACATGTACACAGATCTTTCTTGTAAAAAAACAACAAAATGAATACACAGATTTTTTTTACACACAAAAAAAAAACAAAATGTGTGATATGAATGTCAACAAACACAGTTGGTCTAATACATGCTCCTTATTGCAGGGCTAAAAATAAGTGATTATACATCAAATGAACAATAAATGATTTCAAAATACACCAAACATGATTTAAAGATACATTATAAAGTTCAATATAGTTTAAATATACACCAAAAATAAAACCACTTATTGCAAAGGATGCTGGGATTTTCATGACAATGCTAATAAACATCACTTTTCCCCCCATAAAACTGTTAATAAACATCAATTTTTTTATAAAGAAATTAAAGCAAAAACTGCTAAATAAATATAGATTTTTTAATAAATAAATTAGAGCAAACACTACAAATAATGAGATTTTAATTAATACACATAACCAAACAAACAATAAATGATTTTGACATCTTTATTTTTTTTTATAAAGAAATTAAAGCAAAAACTATGAAAAAAGACGCACCAAATAAACAGTAAATGATAAATATCTTTTTTTATAAAGAAGATTACACATACATCAAATGAACACTAAATGATTTAGACTTTTAAATGGCTTTTTTTTTATAAAGAAAGTAAAACAAAAACTTCTAGTCATTTGTATAAAAATACATTAAGTAAATTACCAACAAAATGGAGATCTTCACTAAAAATGTTCATTCCAAAAATGAAACCACTTGATTGCAAAGGATACTGGGATTTTTACAAAACTGGTAATAAATATCAATTTTTTTTTAATAAAGAAATTAAAGCAAAAACTGCTAATAAATGTGGATTTATTTTTATATATAAAGAAATTAAAATAAACTGCTAATAAATGTTGATTTTTTTATATAAAGAAATTAAAGCAAAAACTGCTAATAAACATCAATTTATTTTTTTTATAAAGAAATCACTCCAAAAATAAAAATGTCCAATATGATGTCAACTGTAACATCACTGTTGTAGGACTATTTTTTCAATATGATGTCATTGCGATATCACACGTTGATTGTGGTTGTGAAAAGGTCCTATCTACTATATTCCCCTTATGTTGCAGGCTTAGTACTCAAGTACTTACTAATTATCAATTTATTTATATTGATTTGGTTTAGTAATTGAAAGTTCTTCTTTTATAGGTTTACAAAATTATTGATTAAATATGTTTTGTTTTCAACATATGTGCAAGCATTGAAAGTATAATAGAAATATATGTGTATTTAGGTAGGCAAATTTTAACCATGATGTAATTAGGCAATCAACCAATTATAACTAAAAATGGTAAATGGAAATTCTGCCATTTAATATTAATATGTTTCTCTGACATACCTTTAAACTAAAAATGAAACTAGTTTAGTTTAAAAATAAGTCATACTAAATATTATTGTTTCATTTTGCAATTGCTAGGATTAATTGGTTGTTTGCTAAATTACATATGAGTTCAAGTGCACTAGGAAAATACATGGAAATATTCATTTTGTTTTCATCATTTACACTAATTAATATATATATTATTTTTTTATGGGAGAGACTTGTTCATTTGGAAAGCTTATTTAGAGAGTTATCTTCCAGTTTTCATACAAATGAGTTTGAATCCCTTATATACTAGAATATTAAGTTAAATTCAATTCAAAGTTAAGTGAAACTAAAATATTATTACTAAATGGCATGACTTCAGTTTACAATTGCCTGTTTTAATTGGATATTTATCTAATGACACTAAAACTGAAGTTTATCTTACCATTTTATTTGTAAGATTTACATCTAAAGACTGCAAAACTTTGTATATTGTACCATCTGGTAGGTTCTTCTAAACCAAAGTAAGCTCATATATAAAAAATGTTTATATTAAAGTTAGCTCATAATTTTATTCTGATGTTAACTCTTTCCCCGCCTCTTACGAGGCTCCTCGTCGACATCTGACATCACTAACTCAGCCAGTTTTTATACGAAAATATTTGTTAAACATGTATTGAATTCGTTTTTAAAAGTTCTGTAAGATGGTGCCATCTTCTGATTTATTTTACAAGTAAAAAATAAAAAAAAATGCATTTAAACCTAAACAAAGAAGGAATATTATTTGTGATTGGTTCTTAGCATGCTCTCAGCCGAAAAAGACATTCTGATTGGCTGGAAAGAACAAAGAAACTGCCTGATCAAAGAAAATAAAGAAAAACGCTGAGATTTTCATTTCGAATACGATTTAAATTATTATAAAATTATATTTATGGAAATTAAAAAGTATTTTCAGAGAGAATAATAAAAAAACAAAATTATTTTCGAAAAATATTGAAGATTTTAGTACAAATATTGAAGATGTAGTAAAAAGAAATATTTACTTTTCTATAACGTAAAAGTTGATCTTTTTGTTTATATTATAGCTTTTATGTTGCCGATATTGAATATTTTAGAATAAATAAATAGCAATTTATTTTTGAAAGAACTTTCGTTCTCTTCATAACCTGAAAAATTAATAATATACTTTTTATAAACGTATCTGAGTTGAATTTAATATTATAGGCGAATATGTTTTAGCAATAGGCTTTGTCTTCAGTTTGTGAGTTGGCCAATTAAAAGATTTGATTTTTATCTGATGCAACCAATAATAAAATTAGCGGTTAAAAGGTTAATAGCTGTCATATATATATATGTTTTCATTCTCACACATATATATATATTCTTTAATTAAAAAAAAATTATATATAGATTTATGTGTGCGAGTATTATTATATAGTTTATAGATAATTAATAATAATCAATAGTGAATGGAAAGAATGTTATAAGAAATGATATTTTGATATATTATTTTCTCATCAAATAATTAATATATTCAGTTATTTAGTTTTATTTCTGTAAAATAAGAGGAAAAACTAGTAAAAAAAGGTGTAAAAATGATTAGTAGATAAACTAGGCACACATAAAAAAAGTGTAAAAGAAGCATGATAAGAGTCCAGCTGCTTTTAAACAGACAATTTTTTACACATATTTCTATGGACTATAGATTACAAAATGTTTTTTTTTTTTTGTAATCTGCATCTTAGATTATCTTAAAAGGGGAAAGAAAATGCTTAGACAGAATAAATAATTATTAATCTTTTTTTTTGTTAATGACTTAAAACCATCTAGATGAGATTTGATTGCTATCTCTAAAATCACAATTAGTTTTGATAGATTTTTTTTCTTTGATCAGAAATTGAAATATATAGAGGGGGGCAGTTTTTGAGAGGCATTCAGTTAATAATTTTAAGAAGGACAATTTAGTTGTTTTTTCTATGAAGAGAGTCATCTAACAATATGTAATTTTTTGGAAAGCAGTTTTTTTAAAGTTTTTTTTTCCTATGCCAAATATGCAGTTCTTTTAAACTAAAAGAAATGAGCAGTTAAAATTAAAGTTTTTTTTAAAACTCAGAAGGAGTTGTTTGATTTGTTAGTTCTCTCTTTAAAAAAAAATTAAAGAAGAAAATATGACCTATTTTAAAGTCAGCATAGAAGAAGATGTGTGCATATATAAGTAATTTACAGCAAAATTAGTTTAAAGAAAAGAGAGGGATTTAAATTGAATCCTTTACAGAGGTTGTTAATATAACATATAATGGTGCTTATATATATTTTGGCTGTTTGCAAAATTATAAGGATGCTGTGCAAATTCACAATTCTTGTTCCTTGAAACCTGTCATCCATGGGTTAGCTTGCTGATCTATCTATGGGCCCATATACCGGTTGATAGTAATCAAAAGAATGGTTGAGTTTAAAGCCAACCACATAAGCTATCTGAGAGGCTTCTTTTCTGTCTCCTGGTCTATTATAGGCTCATAACTTATGAATGGAGGGAGAAGGGGAAAGAAGAGAAAGAAAAAAAAGATGTATAAAAGCCATATAACCAAGTTTGATTAAGTAAAGTCAATCTTTTTAAAGTTTTCTTCACATTTATCTAAAGCATCTACAATAACTCTTTTTAAAATGGTAGAAACAAGCAAGTCAACCAATTCATATTTATCTCAAAGTATCGGCAATAACTCTTTTTAAAATGGTAGAAACAAACAAATCAACCAGTTCATATTTATCTAAAAGTGTTTCTAATAACTTTTTTTAAAATGGTAGAAACAAGCAAGTCAAACAATTCATATTTATCTCAAAGTATCTGTAACAACTCATTTTAAATTGTAGAAACCAGTCAAACCAACCAGTTGAAGCTATAAGTTAGGCAAGCAGCCTGAAATTCAAACCTGGGACCTTCATAAGAAGTGAAAATGATTGGGTAACTTTGAACTTTAATTAACAAATCTTTTATTCTTACTTATTAAAAGTAAACTTTAATTTCTAAAGTCAAGCATTTTATTTTTTTTCTTTTGATACAGAAACATTAAGAGCTTATTTATCGATTGTGTTATTCTCAACACTACCTCACAATACACACACACAATTTAAATTCATTAAACATAGTTTTTTTATTATTTTGATTTTTATTATTATTATATATTGCAATACTAAAATGATTTTTATTATTATTGTTCAACTTATCAATATATGCTTGATAATGTTTTTTTTATTGTTATTTATTTTGCTACTCAAGGTTGCAATAATATATATATATGTGATTTATATAATAACCCATAATATAGAGGTACACATTTTAAATATATATGTTGACATATCACAGAGTGTGTGTGTGTGTGACTGCTTATACAAACTTGTCAATAATAGTTTATGCATAGTTAATTTAAATATAGCATATTGAAGAGCAGGGCTTAACATATGAATGAAAGTGAAAAAACACACACATTACATAAATGAAATTTACTTTTATAATATGTAATAAGTAAGGAAAGTCTTAAGTAAGCATTCTTTGGAGTATTTTTTTTTCTAACGTCATTTTGAGCATAGTAACAAAGAAAAAGCAGATATATAAAGTTAGTTGGTTACGCATATAGCAATAAGATATTTTATTTAATTAATATAATAATAATCAGTCAATTGTATAATTAACAAGGCGATTCATATTGATTTAAAAAAAAGAATAGTATTAATAAATATAATTATATCTTAATTGGTTTTCGAGTTATTATTAAAAATATTGTTATATTTTTTTCTTCTCTTGATTCTATTGTTTTAATTGATCATCATCACTCGCAAATGTTAAGTAAGCGTAGAAAATTGATTTACACTTAAGGATGTAAGGAATGCGCTTGACAGATAACCAAATTTTTTTTAATAATAGAGGTTAATAATAAAAGACTAAAATTATGTTGTGCTCAAGAGTTATGATCACCATCATCATTGATTAAATAATAATCATTAAAGCCAATCTTAAAAAAATAATGAATAGGTTTAGTAAATTGGGTTTTATAGAAAATTGAATATCATGTGGTGAGATTCGTGATGATCATTCATCATCACTGGTATTTTTGAATCCTAGTTGTAACTATAAAAGTATTTTGAGTAAATAGCCATAAACGTATATAAATGCTAGTGATTGTTATATTTAAATCCCAGTTTAACACAGGATGATTTTAAGAAGTGCCTATAAATTTACAAAGATAAATTTGTTGTTATGAGTTCATTATTAAGCTATGGCTGGAATCATCACCATCATTATATTATGATAAATAATTAAGTTAAGTAACTAGTTTAATGGCCATCCATATTAGTAATGGTTTTTACTATGTGTGTTTGGAAACCATTAAGGAGAGTATTTTTGCATCTGGTCATCAATATACTTAAACTGAACTAGTAATATCTATAAGAGTTTTGGATATATAAATTTTGTGATATTGGGATCTATAATTTTATTGACATGGATAAAATATAAGAATGTCATTTTTTTGTTCATTAGTCATCCAAGTCATGTGTAGTAAAAATTGTACCGAATGAGTTTGAACTCAGTACACTGTGGACATATAATATTTATCTAGATTTAAAACAATCTAGTGGCACTTGTGGAAAACAAATGTACTTAGCTAAGCTGAATAAAAGTGCTCAAATCCCTTTTCCAACTTATTAACTTTCTTTGATATTTTTTGTAACATTATTATAAATAGCACCAGTATGTGTGTGTGACCATGATTGGTCTTATATATATGGAAATAGGAATGGGAAGGATTCTTTGTTAAAAGAACCTATTATTGGAGATAAGCATAATGCACTCCATGGATTTCACAGTAATTTTGTTCAGTGGTTATGGCTAGTATTTGTTTATCTGATGACAATGGCTAATATATTTTATTGGTTCAAACGACTTTCCAATATTAAAATATTTTAAACCTTAAGTAACGACAGTGATCAATTTTATTTTTTTATATTGTTTGTGTTGAGAAATGGGATAATTATTTATCTCATTGTTAGCATAACTAAATTAATGTTTATGATGGTTGCAAATGGGCTATGATGTTATATTTAATTATTTACAAATAGACACCCAACTAAAGCATGATATGTATATGTTCTTATTTATATGTTAGCGTCATCCTTATTTAATCACAAACTGTATATCAGCTAACATAGTAAATCATTTCAATTTATTATTTATTTAGTTACAATATATATATAACAATTAAATGTCTGTATTTTTAAATCATATAATAATAATTCAAACAAATTTATTTAACACTGTATTCAAATTTTATATCTAATCAACAAGCTAAATTAATTAATAAACTTTATAGTGGTTTGTGTAGGATTTCCTTTTTCTCTTCAAATAATATAAATGATATGATAAATAATTCTAAAACCAAGATTTCTAAGTTTGAATTAAGTTCTGTTATATATATATATATGTTGATATGTGGCTGTGGAATGAAATATATAGGGGAATTAAAATGTACATTACAAAAACGATATCATGATCATAAGATATTGTATAAATGAGTACAGAAAGAAAATGTATCTTCACTAAGTATGAATACTCAATCAATTATATTTTAATCACAATAGAGCATGTAATTATGGTTTTAAATTTGACAATAGAGATGTAAAAATTATTCAAATTGAAAGGTGTAATGAAAAATGAAAAATTAAGGAAGCAATGATCATATCTAGGAATACAGGGTTTAATGAATAGACAATCAGCTAATATAAAAACAGAATTGTGGGAAATATGAATGGATTAATGATGGGTAATATAAGTTTATTTTGTGTTCATTTGTATTAATGATTGATAAAGATTGTTAGTTATGCAATCGAAAGTACTTCCGGTAAAGAATATATTGTTTATAATTTGAATACTGTGTTAAATAAATTTGTTTGAATTATTAATATATATATATTCTAACCTAGTAAAAATGAGGATGTAATCTAAATAATCTCTAACCTTCTAAAAGATGGTTAATCTAATCTCTATAAATAAGATATATCAAGACTCTTATAAACAACTATAGATCTGTAATAATAATAATAATAATAATAATAATAATAATAATAATAATAATAATAATAATAATAATAATAATAATAATAATAATAATAATAATAATAATAATAATAATAATAATAATAATAATAATAATAATAATAATAATAATAATAATAATAATAATACTACATGGGCTATGATCAGTGGTAGATTAGTTATAAAGAATTAAGCTGCAGAGATATGCAGTTAAGACAAAGAAAGAAATTTAAATAATAAAATAAATTATTATAAGTAAAATAAATAACTTGGGAAGAGAGGAAAAACTGCAATCATTCCTTAATTAATAATTTAGAATAAAATAAAATGTTCCCTTTATCAAAAACACAGTCTCTGAGCTACAAGTATTTGCACTTTTAAATAACAGTATTATCTTCTCACTAACCTTGTATATTCTTTAATATTTTATGAAATATTACATAAATAATTTGCCAGTATGATCTGAAATGAACTCCACTCTTACAGAATAAAATGAAAGTGAAAATACTTCTCTTATGGTACAATTGAAAATAAAACTCTTTTATGCCACAACACAATTATAATAGCAATAATAATTGATACCTTGTAAATAAGGAATAATGATGATGATGATGATCTCAGAGTTCTTCTGTTTATCTTGGAAAAGTACTTTACAATACTGTGTTGTCACACATGATTGATATTCTGGTAGGTTATAGGAGATATTCGCTTCACTTAAAAACTAATATGTCCTAACATATAATAACAACAATTATAATTACTTTAAGAAATGATAATATGACTAATAATAAACAAAATAATTGCATAAAATTTAGAATAAGTCTGCCTTTTACCCAGGATATCAGCCAGAATAATAGAAAGACAAGGATCCCTTTTATACCCCTCCATCATCCATGACAATGCAATAAATTAATTAAAACTAATTATTTCAATAATTTAACTAAGAACATAAATGGAATAATGTACAGTCACAGTTAATAACTTGCATTAAATTCATTTCACTATTAATGAGAAAGCCAATAAATTTATAAGTTATAAATATAGATTCAGTTACAAAGATAAAATATTTTCTTTTTTAAAAAAGATATATCAGAAATATCAGAAAGAAAGAAATTAATCTACATAAAATATCATTAGATATTCTGAAGAAATAAGTATTAAATGTAATTTTATGCCAAGTGGGTACTGAAGTACTTTGTAGTACTCCAACAGCCACTTGGCATGAAATTATATTTAATACTTATTTTTTAATACATATAACTATAAGTCCAAATTGAATTTATATTTATGTGGGAAGACCACATAATAATAAAATAGGAATACAAATCCTTATATATCAAAAAATAGGACAGTTGGTAAATGTACTTCAGTTATCTTTTATTATGTCATAATAATGTAGCAGACATGATAATTATATATATATAAATTCATTTGATTATGTGTAGTAATATTTACTTGATATGCTTATAGGTTAAATTTGATACATGTTCAATATTATTCAGCATATTTATTTTAAAATGTATATTGCAACAAAGCTGTATTTCGAATATTTATTATGTGCAGTATTTAGATATTAAAATATAATATATGAGTGAATTATTAACATCATATATAGTTATGGTATAAAGCAACTGTGTTTAATAACTTTGTAAACAAAATTGAAACTAAATAATAGTTTAGCATATTGCAGGTTGAGAGAATAAAAGTCTGTTTCAATTTGGAATACATCATAATAAACTAATTTAGAAAGTTTTGTGATCATTTTAATATATCATATACCTAATTTTTATTTAGTGAATGAGTTTGAGAGGAAAGAGTTCTTTGTTATAATTATTTTTAGGTTGTATTATGTTTAAACAAATATGTCTGATTTATTAGTATCAATATCTTCTTTTGTTAATAAATAGTGATTTTAAATATGCGACTTTTTCGCATACGCTAGTGAAGCTATAATTATACTATAATGTGGTGAAGCGAAAAACAATTTATTACATAAATAGTGATTATGATTTGACAATTAATAATCGTTCCATTATAGACATGATATACTCGATGTGGATGATGAAAATATCAATGGTGCAGATGAGTAAATAGTTGCCTTACCTAAATTACCAGTCAGAATCAATTACTATTTCTGTAGCATTCTAATGAAAGATTTATTGTTATATTAAGGATAGAAAATCACATGGTACTGCAACAAATTTTAATATCATTACACAATAGAAAAATAAATAAATACAAACTACAAAACACTAAATAATGTGCTAAAGTAAATAAATAAATGATCTCAAAAGCAGTAGAAAATAAAGATAAATTTTGCAAATTTATACATTATAATTAATTTATATATATTTATTATATATAGGAAAAAGCATATGTTATTTATATATATATGTGTGTTGATTCCTTTTAAAAGAATATGTTTCGAAAGATTTAATACAAAAAAATTTTCTCTTCGTGTGTGTTTGCATGTATATTAAAAAAATAAATTGATAGAGATGTTAAAGATATATAAAGTAATTATACAGATATAATATATATGTATATGGTAAAGTTTATCCTTTTTATAGTTCAAATATTTAATTCTATTTTAACTCTTTACTAAATTGCATGACATACATTTAAAAAAATTAGATTTATAAATGGATATGTCATTGCAAGTATTTTTTTTTCTCTTTTTTTAGTACTATGTAGGCTCTTCCACCATCACCAATAACTTTTATGCTAGTTTCAGATATAAAAATCTTCAAATAACTCTTCAAAGAGAAATAGTAAAAAAAAGATATTATAATTCATCAGAAAAATCAAATACTTATTTTGGCTTCTGTTTACTAATGGCAACATGTCCGTTAATTAAAAATAATCTAGTTGAATAATCGATGAATCAGTTACCTGAAAAAGGATCTTTGTACTCTAGAATACATTCCAATTTTACTAATCCCCAAGTCAAGAGTGGGGTAAAACGATTTTATTTTTTATCTACATGCGTAAATATCTGTTTGTAGTATCTAATGCGTCTTAGTGTCTGATTCAAATTTTTGAAAGAAGTGTTATTTTGACAGTAGGTCTATTTTCTACAAAAAAACTTCTAGCATATGGAACAATGTTTATGCGTATATATACAAACTAATCTAATATATAACTTTTTGTGTGTGTGTGTTCTGTAACGTATAAAATAAAAATTTTAAATTTCATGCACTTATATTAACACACGTGTAAATATAAAATGTGCATTCAATATTCAAGCAAATGTATGTAGTAAAATGTGCATTAAATTTTAAATTTTATATATAAATTAAAATTTAATGTACAATTTTGCACTTACTTTCAAAATATTAAAATTTTCTGAAAGTCATAAAAATTCAGAGTTGAATTTTTATTCAAAACATTTTAGGTTATTCATAAAGTAACTCCAATCCCATTAAATTTTGATATCAATATAAATAATTAATAAACGTATACCTCAAAATGATTGCTTGGTAACAATGCATACAAAAGAATCAAGCCTACTTCAATAATTCATTGAGTAATTTTCTTTTATCTATAAAATTATGAACAAAGAAAACTTATTGCTATGTACATCATTATAAAATTAATACATTCGTGTGTGTATGCTTGCACGTATATAGTTATGTTGCTATTTAAAATAATTTGAAAAAAATCTCAAAAATTAAAAGTAAAGAACGATTTCAATTATATCAAATGTGGAATATAACATTCAAAGTATATTTATGTATATTATACAAATATATCATTCAAAAAAATAGAACCAAAAACGCTGTTTATTTGAAAATTAACCTTAAATTAGGTGAATATAACTAACGCAAATAATTTATTTTTATTTAGTATATTAAATAAAAAAACATTTTATCAGAATTTTATAGATTTGTTTTTTAAAAAAATATAATTATTTTATATATATATTGAATCATCATAAGTTTCAAACTTATCTATGTCAGAAAAAAAAAGATGAGAAAAGACCAATAGTTTTAAATATATAATTCAAGAGATTTTTGTCAAAAAAAAATGAAAATAAAAAAATAATCTTAATATTACCTTTTTTCTTTAAACTTAATTCGCTGAACAACAAATCAATTGTGCAGTCATGTTATTAAAATCCATGATTTGATTTGTTATACTAGAGATCATATGAGTTTGAAACATGGAATTGTGATTAAGTAAAAAAGTCAAAGATAGACTTACAATAGCAATTTAGTATTCACCAAACACATAAACAAGAGAGGTAGTATGGTTAAAACATGAAATATGATTTGAAATTTTGTTTTAGGGTATAGAAAAAGCATTTTGCAAAACATGAAGACAGAGCTATTATTAACTCATTTTATACAAATTTACCATGTAAGATAAAATTGGACATAGAATATTTTTTTATTAGTTAAGGTCAATGTTTTTTTGTACTTATAGGTTCACATGGCTAAATCTGATTAGCTATTATAATTTATTTCTCACCAAAATGCAGTTATAACCTCACCCCTCATCCATTCTACTACTAACAAATCTGACTGTCATTTTTTTTTTTACATTATTACAATAATTAGTTAAATTACTACCTTAAATTTTTCATTCTCACTATAAAAAACCTAACCAAAAATACTTTTCTTTGATATTTTCTAATCAATACATCCCTCTTATTCCTCATTCACCTTACATTATTTCTATTTCAATATTTTTCACTGTGTAAAATATTCAATGTCAGCAAATATTATAGATGTACTATAGTATATCTATTGGAAATTACATAATATCATAATCATTAACATCATTTAATTACAATATATATATATATGATTATTATTATTTTCTAAATAATATATTGAAAATATTTTATTTATATTTAATGTTTAAAAAGTTGCATTTGCTACCTTTGGTGCATAAAGAGTTAAATATTCAATTTGACATTAAAATAATAATTATTGATTCATAATGTTTTCTTTTTAAATAAGTAAATTAAAATATATAGTAGATTTCTCAGATGTGTAGTACTACATTTGTCAAAAGATATGATAGTTATATAATTGATAATAATATTAACAAACATGTAACATTAATTGTTTAAGGGTAAAGAATTATAGAAGTCTACCTGTAAAAAGTATGCTTGCTATTCAAAAAAAATGTAATATAATATTGATACTGAACAATATATATATATATATATATATATATATATATATATATATATATATATATATATATATATATATATATTGTAATAGAACACATATCATCCAATCTAAATAATATAAACATAGCATATCATACACATATACTGAGAAAAGAATGCTCAATATGTTGGATGACAAATGTATTATACCTGTCACCAATTGGAAGTGATAAATGTAATGGATTGCCAATATGCCATGTTATATAAATATAATGAAAAAAAGAAAGCTCCAAACATGGGACAACAAATGTAATAGATTGGAATATACATATAAAGAATTATCTTAACAATTTAAATGGATACAATCATTGGGAAAGCCAAATGTAATAGATAGTATAATCTAAATGAAGAAAGATAAAATTGTCCCAATCATTGAGGAACAAAAATGTAATGGATAACATTATCCCAATTATATTCAAACAAATTACTTATATGCCCTTCCAACTAGCTATATATGAAATAAATCAAAATTGTACAGAGCAATAATGAGTCCTATCATTACAATTTATTCTCAGAGTTAATTTGACTAACTAATAAAATATATATATACCAGAAACAAAGGGAATTTTATTGAATCTAAAATACACATTACATAAATAAACTTATGTATATCTGAACATATCAAGGAACATTGACTTGTATAATTGACCCAAAAACTAAATAATAATTGAAATACAAAATTATTCTCCATTAAGTTGTGAATTTAATAATCACTCTGGCACTAAAAAGAAAAATACAAACCCAAATACAATATATATATATATATATATATATTGTAAATATCGATATTTGGGTTTATATATATATATATTCCATTACAATATATATATATATATTAAATAGACAAAGACATTATCATACTCAATAAGTATACATTAATATAAACACAAACCAATATTTATATTTTCCAAATATTCAAATTTTAAAAAAATTAAATCAAATAAATAAAGGTATATTATATACAGCAAATATATGAATTGTTGTTTATGTTTTGCATAAGAGTTATTATATGAAGTTAAAATGAAATTAAATAAATAAATAAATAATTGACTGGTAAAATATTGTAAAATGATTTAAAGGAAATGAAGATTAATAGTAAACAATGGATAACTATTCCATTTATTTCAAATCCATAAGTAAAATTTTTTAAGGATATATATAAGAATGTGTTTAATGTTTCATTCTATGTTCCAAATAATATTAATAAATTAGTCAATAATTCTAAAAATGTCATACCTGTCAAGCAGAAAAGTAATGTCATATATCAAATTTTTTGTGATTGTATGCTGTCATATATACGTGAATCTAGGTGCCGTATTGAGAAGAGATTGAAGGAGCATGAATTGTTAAACAAGTGTGTAAAAAGTAAAAATAATGGTGATTTAATATCTTCTTCAGTTTTCTTTGATCACGAAAAAACATGTAAATGTAAATTTAAATTTGATTTTGAAAATGTGAAAATTCTTCATGAAGAGAGAAACTATAGTAAAAGAAAAATTAAAAAGGCAATTTTTTGTTTTTGAATTTAATGGCAGTTGAGGCAGATTTAAGAAATTAACGGAAAGTACTTCTGCGGATTTAAGGATTGTTTGTAATAGTTTTGTAAACCGTTAAATTTATTATTTCAATTATATATATATGTAAACAAAAAATAGACTTATCAATCAGAAAGAAAAAATACACAGTAAAATGGCGATAATCAAAAATTACAGATATGATAAAAGACTATAAATTTAACAAAAAAACCACCTGATTGATCACAAAATCTAACACAGAATATCTACGCAATCAATGACAAAAAAAAAATCCAAAATTAAAATATACATATATGCATACATACAAAAAATTTGGATTTTTTTATTTATTATTTCAATTTTAATAGAATTTAAGCTTGATTAGGAGGAAATGTGGTTTTTTTTTTTTTTGGTTTTTTTTTTTGGTTTGAATTTTGTCATTGATTGCATAGATATCTGTGTTAGATTTTGTGACCAATCAGGTGGGTTTTTGTTAAATTTATAGTCTTTTATCATATCTGTAATTTTTGATTATCGCCATTTTACTGTGTATTTTTTTTATTTTTATGAAAACCAGTTTTCTGGTTGAAATATAATATTATTTCTTGGATTAATAAGTCTTTTTTTGTTTTTATATGTATTTCCTTTGGTTAGTTATATATATATATATATTATAACATTTAGTTTTAAAGTTATAATATATATATATGGCTGCAGAAAGGAGTTTGCTATTAACTGAAAGGAGACCCTTTAATTCCTCTTGGAGGCCTTAAAGGAACCGAGCAGGGCAAATTCCTAATGTCCACTCCATACATTCTTGTTGTTGCAGCTGTTATTACTATGTTATTATTCATATAGTATACGAACATGGATGGGCTGCTCACCAACACGCATGAGCCAGCATGGTGAGTTTATTGGCTTTTTAACTCAGAGTTTAAGAATATTTTTTCAATATATACAATCATGACAGACAAAAATAAATCATGGCCCTTATTCACAGGAGGCTGTAAAATCACCAACCAAGGCAGAAATTGGTGGCTGAAGGTGGAGGGTGCTAAGAATCCCCTGATTGTGGACTCAGGCTGCCATTTGATGACGACTTTTTATTTGGGTACTTACAACTGTAGATCACTTTCAAGTAAAGGAAGATTGCAAGAAAACTGTCTTATATTAAATGGGACATTATTGGACTTTGTGAAGTTAGAAGAAAAGGTGAAGAAACAATTGATTTAAAAAGTGGACATATACTTTACTATAAAGGCACAAATATTGGAAATAAAAGTGGAGTAGGATTCATTATAAATAAAAAATGGAAGAATAACATCGTGGAGATTGATGGTGTATCAGACAGAGTGTCAAGATTAGTTTTACAACTTAATAGCAGATACCAAATGCAGATAATTCAGGTTTATGCCCCAACAAGTTCTCATAGTGATGAAGTTATAGAAGATTTTTATATGGATATACAAAAACTTTTGATCAGAGTAAACAACATTTTAAAATTGTTATGGGAGACTTTATTGCTAGAATTGGTAAACAAATGAAAGATGAAAATGCGGTAGGTAATTTTGATTATGGTAATAGAAATGATAGATAACATAGACTTGTGGAGTTTGCAGAAAAAGAAAAACTTTATACTATGAATTCTGTTTTGAGAAAAATGTTAAAAGGAAATGAACATGGAAGCATCCAAATGAAGATACAGCAGAATTGGATTATATTTTGATTAACAGAAAATACATATTTCAAGATTGTAATGCTCTTAATAAATTTAACACAGGAAGTGATCATCGATTAGTAAGATGTAAGATACATGTTAATGCAAAACTAGAGAGACAAAAATTATTAAGAAAAACAATATTTACAGTTGATATTCCTAATCTTCAGAAACATTCTAATGAATTTAAATTAGAACTTACAAATCGGTTTCAAATATTAGTAGATTTTGAACATGATTCAGATTTGAATGACATTAATAGGAAAATAAGTGATACACTTTTAAAAAGTGCAACAAAGATAGCTGGTAGAAAAAAGCAGCAATTTACCAATAAAATTTCTACTGAGACTAGAGAATTTATGAAGAAAAGAAGGAATATGAGGATATACAACAATGATGCATTAAAAAGGATTGAATATCTAAAATTTTGTAAAATGGTGTGGAAAAGAGTTGAAAATGATATAAGAAAGTATAATTGTGAACTAGCAAGGAAAGCTGTAGAAGAGAATAAAAGTCTAAAGAGTGTAAAACAACATTTTAGTATTGGTAGGAAATTTATATCTGGAATAAGAAAAAAAGATGGCATTATTACTAAAAAGAGGGATGACATCATGAAATGTATAGAAGACTTCTATCAAGAATTATATAGTAATAAAGAACAAGTGCCTCCTATATCTATTATATCTTCCGAATTGCCCAGAATTTTGAACAAGGAAGTGAGACATGCAATTAAATTTATGAAGAAAGGGATGGCTCCAGGTAATGATGGAATTATAATTGATATATTAAAAGAAGCAGGTGAAGAAATAGAAATTTTTTTAGCAAAGTTATATACAAAATGTCTAAATGATAAAGATGTACCAGATGATTGGAAGAATGCAGTATTAATATTAATATTTAAAAAAGGTGATAAAGAAGATATTAGAAATTACAGACCTATCAGTCTTTTATCAGTTTTATACAAAATTTTTACTAAGGTAATTACAACTCGTCTACAGAAAAACACTGGATTTCCACCAACCAAGAGAACAAGCTGGATTTAAAAGTGGTTTTAGTACAGTAGATTATATCCAGGTATTGAGAAAAATTATAGAAAGGACAAATGAATATGAGTTGCCATTATGCTTAGGATTTGTAGACTATGAAAAGGCATTTGATTCTATAAACATTTCTTCAGTGATTAAAGCATTGGATCATCAAGGTGTAGATCCAGGATATTGTCATATTTTAAAGAATATTTATAAAAACACAACAGCAACAATTAGATTACATAATAATAGTAGGAAAATCAACATTGAAAAGGATGTAAGACAGGATGACTGCATATCTCCAAAACTTTTTACAGCAGTGCTGCAAGAAGTATTTTGTGGATTAAAATGGGAAGCTAAAGGAGTGAAAGTAAATGGAGATTATTAATATTTTGCAGATGATGTAGTTGTTTTTGCAAATAATGCTTTTAGAGTTACAGGAAATGTTGCAGGAGTTATCAGATGAAAGTAGGAAACTAGGACTAAAGATAAATGTTAAAAAAACTAAAGTAATGTTTAATAGATTTTCTCAAAATATGAAAATAAAGATTGATTATGATGAATTAGAAGAAGTTAACAGTTACAAATACCTTGGTCAGATTATTAATACAGATGGAAACATAATGGATGAAATTAATCGTAGAATTAAACTTGGTTGGAGTGCTTTTGGTAGAAATAACTTGATACTAAAAGGAAATATGCCTATGTGTTTGAAAAGGAAGGTTTTTAATAAATGTGTTTTGCCAGTTCTTACTTATGGATCTGAGACTTGGACACTTAATAGAAGAGCAATACAGAGACTTCAGACCACTCAAAGAAGTATGGAGAGATGCATGTTGGAAGTAACAAGAAGGGATCAAAGACACAATGCATGGGTAAGAGAACAAACAGGTGTTAATGACCTCATTGAAAAAATTAAAAGACTGAAGTGGAGTTGGGCTGGACATATTGTTAGAAGAGTTGATAATAGATGGACAATTGAAATTTTAAACTGGATTCTAAGAGATTGTAAAAGACCCAGAAAGAGACCACATGTGAGATGGATGGATGAAATAAGAAAGTGTGCAGGGGTGATGTGGAGAAGAGAAGCTAAAGATAGAAAAAGATGGATTGAACTTGGACAGACCTTCATCCTGCAGTGGATTGATAATGGTTGATGATGATATATATATATTATAACGGAATCGATTATATTTAAAGTCTAAGTTGGGCTTGTTAAATGTAACGGGATGATTAAATTCACCAGAAAGAGGATATGCATTTCACTACAATTGGACTTTGGGTCTTCAGGTAGAATGCTAAAAATGAATCGATAAAATAGTAAGTTCATGATTATATCTATCTTCATTATGCTAACTCAATAATTTTTAAATAAGTTTTCATATAATTTACACTAGTTCATCCATCTGTCATCCCTCTTTCAATCACCATTATGCCACGATATTCAAACTCATGGAGAATTTGCAATTAGCTCTTCTCAGGGATAATTTCAAAACAAGTTATTATTTAATATGCCTTTATATAAGCATTAACTAATAATTGATATTCATATAATGTTTATAATACTAATATATATATAATTTAATAATGATTAGACAAAGAGATCCAGTTAATAATTCAATATTTAATAAACAATAAAAAATATAATGTAAAAGATAAATAAAATATTAATAATAAATAAGAATGAATTTTACCATTTTAAAATATTAATAACTAATATTCCCATTTAATATGCTATGATAAAGTTCTGTGTTATGATAAAGTATAATTAAAGAATATAATTTAAATTATCAGATATATAAAACACTATCTAGATTTAAAAATTAATAATTTATATAACATTAATTTATTTACAATCTTTATTCCATTATTTTATAATTATTAATATATCAATACTATTTACAATTGTACAACTTATATATTATATGCATTTATAATAAATAAAATACATATAATGTTTATTATATTATATAATATATATAATAAACTTATTTTAAATATCTGTTAAATAGTGATATCAAGCTTTCAATTTATGTTTAATATTAAATTTAGATATTCCTATTAAGATATAATGATGCCATGCCAAATTTGAAATAATAATAATAATAATAATAATAATAATAATAATAATAATAATAATAATAATAATAATAATAATAATAATAATAATAATAATAATAATAATAATAATAATAATAATAATAATAATAATAATAATAATAATAATAATAATAATAATAATAATAATAATAATAATAATAATAAACATATTAAAATAATATAAGCATTATTATATATATATATAAATAACGAAAGAAAAACTTATTTTCCAGAGTTAAGAGTAGATATTTAAGTTTGTAGTTTATAATCCTAATGAAGATCTTTTACGAAGTATATTATTAATCCATTGGTATAATGATGATTTTATTTATCCTTAATTGATAAACTGTTAATAATATCCAATGATTTGATTGATATAATATAAAGTAAATATTCTTCGAATGTTGATGTTCTTATTCTCCATTTTTCTATTCTCATTAGACGTTCTTTACAATTAATATTTCAAAATAGCATGTAAATTGGTTTTGAAACCTTTACGATATAAAGTTATTTCACTCACTCCACATTGTAATATTTCTTTATATATATAATTACTTTAAATTTATATATATCCAGAGAATAATGAAGTGTTAAAACAATGTAGTTTCCAAAAATTCAAACAAATGTTCTTTTCTTTTATATTGCTATTCCTTTTAAGATTTAATAGAAAATTTAAATATTTTCCTTATAGTCTTTTAAACCATAGATTTATCTTAATTTGGAAAAGTTAATATTTAATTCCAAATGTTGAATAGTAATTTTTATAAAAGAAAAAATTATTTTAAAGAGAAATTATTTTCTTTTCTTCTCTTTAATAATCAGAAACCGAATGAATCTTCACGTGTTTTTGTTACAACTTCATGCTTAATTGTTTCAATAAATATTAACATCTAATAATAAAATATATATATATATAAAAGTATATATATATATATATATATATATATATAAAAGTATTTATTCTCAACTTCAAATCTGGCATTTACTCAAAAGCTTGACATTAATGCATGTATTATTTAAAGTTCACATGTATATTGTAGTGTTTTAGTCTCTAGAATAACAAACCAGCTAAAAACTTGTTATGATTTTTAAGAACAAATTAGCGCTATCAAAAGTATTTGTTTACTAGTTACGGTTACCATTCATACCGCAGACAATAATAGTCTAGTTCCGCAGTCATTCCTTGAATGACGTCATGATAGAAAAATCATCATGGATCGTAAGACATCACACTCCTTCCCCCTTAGTATGTAACATAATCCTTGAAATGCACTGGTGGATGGCGTTGATGTTGAGAGTGTTCTCTGTAAGCCTTTGGAGTTTGAATTGGAGATGTAGGATGGAAATGTGTTGAGCTCGGGTTATTTGTGTTTTCCAATGTCACACTGGGTAGAGAATTTTGGGCAAGTGGTGTTTCCTCAGCAGGAGATGAGACAGTTGGAAGAGTGTCCACTGTTCTTGAGCGCAACTGATCAATGTGCTTATGTTGTAAACCCAGATCAGTTCATACTTCATATGACAGAGGGCCTGTACGCTGTTCTACCATGGCAGGAATCCATGGAGAACCCCTTCCTGCTGCTCGTGTAAATACTGTCATCTGGTTGGAATTCACGTAACCGATGATGTTTGTATGGTGCTGACTTTGGGGCTCTATCCGGATGAAGGAAGTCTAGGCATGTACGAAGGTGTCGATGAAAGAGCATTTCGGCTGGACTCAAACCTGTAGTTGTAGATGGAGTTATGTGCTGACCAATAGGTATCGGCAATCGTTGCTCCCAATTTTCATGAGTAATATGCTTTAGGCTCTCCTTCACAGACTGGACAGCCCTCTCCGCAAGACCATTACTTGATGGGTGGTAAGGTACGATTCGTGCATGGCGAATTCCATTACTAGAAGAAAAGTAGAAAACTCTGAAGATACAAACTGGGGTCCATTGTCCGAAACTACACACTCTGGTATTCCATGGGTAAAAAATAGTTCTCGTAGTACTGTGACTGTTGCAACTGAGGTTGTTTTAGGCATTCTGCCACTTCCACCCATTTTGAATAGGCATCAACAACAAAAAAAGCATTTGCCCATCGATTGGGCCTGCAAAATCTATGTGAGTCTGACCATGGTGTGGATGGTGGTTCCAAGGGTGAATTGGAGCACGGGGGCAAGCATGTCTTATGACTTGACAATTTTTGCATTTGCCCACAAGATTCTCAATATCCCTATCCATTGATGGCCACCATACGATGACCTTGCTAATGCTTTGGTTCTCACATGCCAGATGACCCAAATGAAGTTCGTTAAGAACAATTCTCTGTAGAGAAAAGGAATAATTACATGACCCCCAAAGCAAACAGTTTTTGTGTGTTGATAACTCATTGCATCTTATAAGAAAAGGTTGAAGTTTAGTGTCTGTGGTTCTGCTTGGCCAGGCAGTGAAAATATAGTTCTTTACTCTTGAGATCGGAAGTCTTTTCGTGTTGCATGTGCAACTTGTTCAGCAGTTACAGGAGGATCTTCCAATTCCTCCAAGAAAAAGACACCATTCATGTTGGATTGTCGCATTCGGTTGATGGAAGTGGAAATCTGCTCAACGTGTCTGCATTTGCAACTTTTTCCTGGTTTATATTCCAGTTTGAAAAAATATGCCTTTGAGGATGTGTGTCCATCTTTGCATTTGGGGTGATAAAATTATTGGTGTTGGTTTATCCGAGTAAAAATGCCAAGCAGCGGAATGATCAGTACAAATGTTAAATTTAATTCGAATAGGAAATGATGAAAATGTTTCATGCCAAATATTATTGCCAAAGTTCTTTATCAATTTGTGCATAGTTTCGTTCAGCCTTAGACAATGTCCGTGAAGCAAAAGCAACTGGAGCAGATGATCCATCAGGATATTGATACTTAGTACTGCACCTACTCCATAAGGCGAAGCATCACATGTAAGTAGAATGCTTTGGTGAGGTTCAAATGGAACTAGAACATTATTGGACATCAATGCCTTTTTAAGTTTAAGAAAGGCTTTTTCATGTTGTGGTGTCCAAGTCCATGTAGCATTTGTTGTAATAAACGATGTAAAGGTTCAGCTACTGTTGCACGATCTGGAAGGAAATTGTTATAAAAATTTATAAGACCTAAAAATGCTTTCAGTTCTATTTTGTTCCTAGGAGAGCAAGCATTTTGAATTGCAGTTGTTTTACTTGGAGATGGATGCAGGCCTTTACAGTCAATTGTATAACCCAGAAATTCCACAGAATCTACTCCAAATACACATTTTTCTTTATTGGCCCGCAATCCACTGTCTGCTAACCTTTTAAACACAGTACGTAATTTTGAACATAGATCAATTGTTGAAGATGCACAAATTAATATGTCATCGAAATATGGAAAAACTCCAGAAATGTTTCCAAGTAAATTGTCTATAATGCATTGAAGCATTCCGGGTGCAACACAGATTCCGAACTGTAGACGTTTTACGCGGAAGGCTCCTCGATGAGTGATGATTGTCTGTATGTTTGCAGACCTATCATCAACTGGAAGTTGTAGGTAGGCCTTAGCTAAATCAATTTTTGCAAAGAAAGAGCTAGGAGGAAGAGATGTGAGATGATTAAGGTATAGGATATGGGTGATTCTGAAGAGCTCTGTTGACTGTCACTTTGTAGTAGCATAATCTCACCTCTCCTGTTGGTTTAAGAATCGGTACTACTGGTGTTGTCCATACAGGGTTTTCCACTGGTTCAATGATCCCATCACGGAGCAGAGTATCTAAAGCAACATCCACCTTAGGTTTCATAGCAAGTGGTAGTGGCGGGCTCGTAGTCTGATTGGGGGAAATTTAGGATCAACTGGCAATGATACAGCTGGACCCTTGTAAGTTCCTATAGATGAGCTGAAAACTTGTGGAAATTCATTAATAATATCTTGAATAGATGGTTTGGTAATTAGATGGACTCCAGTTAATGAAATACCTAGAGGTGTGAACCATTCACGTCCTAACAGGTTTGTACAGGGACTCTCTGTTATTAATAAGCGTAGATGGCATGAATATACACCATATTGAACATGTACAACACAATATCACTTGAATGATATTGAGTGGTGCTGAAAATCTCGTAATGTAATTGTTACTGGATGTAGTTCAGGTATTTTTTTCGTTGCACAATTCAGATAGTGTGTCAGAAGATAAAATAGAATATTCTGATCCTGAGTCAATTTACATTTTACATTCCTTGCCATTAATGTACACATGTGCAGAGGATTTAGGTGTTGAAGCATCATGGTGTATTTCATGGATATGACTTACATCATCATCTGTCTCCATTACTGCCATGCACTGGTTTGCAGATCCAGGAATAGTGCATTGTTTTGCTCGGTATACACGCTGTAGATGACCTATTTTCTGGCAGAAATGGCATTTGGTTTTCTTGAAAGGGCATTCCACTCGATTGTGTTGACTGCCACAACCATAGCAAAGTGGAAATCCCGATTGAGATGCACCAATGTTCCTTTTGTGTGTAGGGGATGTTTGTGAAGACAGTGAAAACCTAGAAACATTTTTGAGAGGTAAGGTTGATCTGTTTCACTGAATAAGATCAACAGTCAACATGGGAGTGTTTGTGGCACGGATTTCACGCACCTGTACCAATGCAGATTCAGCAGCTAAGCTACGCTGTATAGCTATCTCTAATGTTAAAGATTCTTCTGTCAATAATTTGCGCTTATAGTTTCATCAAAGTCCACAGATAAATTGATCTCAAGACGTCTGTTAATGAAAGACAAAATTGAGTCTCTGCCAAACGTCGAAGGTTGGCTAAAAATGCACTCACATTTCTTCTTCGTTGCAATGACGGTGAAATTGAAAACGTTGGTAAATAACGGAAGGTTGTGGATTAAAATACTGTTTTAATATATTTACTATTTCTTGATATGACTTGTCATGACAAGGTGATATAAGAGATCAAAGAATACATAATGTTCGTAGTCCGCAGACAGGAGTGTTGACGTTTCTTTTCGTCAGCAATAATATTATTAGCTTCACAAAAGAAATTTACCTGTGAATATGTATCCCACATTTGCGGTGAGTCACGTCGAAAGGTGCTAAAGACCCAATAGTTGCCATTATAAATCAATAGAAAAAAAGTTTGGGTAAAAAAAAAAAAATATTGGCGTCCTACGACGATTAAGAATAATATTATAAAGAACACTGTTGAATTAAAATATAATATATATTTTTTGGTATCTCGCATATCCCATCCTCGTCGCCAAAACTGGTGTAGTGTTTTAGTCTCTAGAATAACAAACCAGCTAAAAACTTGTTATGATTTTTAAGAACGAATTAGCGCTATCAAAAGTATTTGTTTACTAGTTACGGTTACCATTCATACCGCAGACAATAATAGTCTAGTTCCGCAGTCATTCCTTGAATGACGTCATGATAGAAAAATCATCATGGATCATAAGACATCACATATATATAAATATATATGTATCCATGCTAAGAATCCCCTGATTGCAGACCCAGGTTGCCATTTGATGACGACTTTTTATTTAGGTACTTACAACTGCAGATCACTTTCAAGTGAAGGAAGATTGCAATAATTAAAAGAAGAACTGTCTTATATTAAATGGGACATTATTGGACTTTGTGAAGTTAGAAAGAGAAGAAACAATTGATTTAAAAAGTGGACATATACTCTATTATAAAGGCACACATATTGGAAATACAAGTGGAGTAGGATTCATTATAAATAAAAAGTGAAAGAACAATATTGTGGAGATTGATGGTGTATCGGACAGAGTGGCAAGATTAGTTATACAACTTAATAGCAGATACCAAATGCAGATAATTCAGGTTTATACCCCAACAAGTTCTCATAGTGATGAAGTAGTAGAAGATTTTTATATGGATGTACAAAAGGCTTTTGATCAGAATAAACAACATTTTAAAATTGTTATGGGAGACTTTAATGCTAGAATTGGTAGACAAATGAAAGATGAAATTGCTGTAGGTAATTTTGGTTATGATAATAGAAATGAGAGAGGACATAGACTTGTGGAGTTTGCAGACAAAGAAAAACTTTATATTATGAATTCATTTTTTGAGAAAAATGTTAAAAGGAAATGGACATGGAAGCATCCAAATGAAGGTACAGCAGAATTGGATTATATTTTGACTAACAGAAAATACATATTTCAAGATTGTAATGTTCTTAATAAATTTAACACAGGAAGTGATCATCAATTAGTAAGGTGTAAGTTACGTGTTAATGTAAAACTAGAGAGACAAAAATTATTAAGAAAAACAATATTTACAGTGGATGTTCCTAATCTTCAGAAACGTTGTAATGAATTTAAATTAGAACTTACAAATAGGTTTCAAGTGTTAGGAGATTTTGAACATGATACAGATTTGAATGAAATTAATATGAAAATAACTGATACACTTTTAAAAACTGCAACAAACATAGCTGGTATAAAAAAGCAGCAATTGACTAATAAAATTTCTACTGAGACTAGAGAATTTATGAAGAAAAGAAGGAATATGAAGATATACAAAAATGATGTATTAAAAAGAATTGAATATCTCGAATTTTGTAAAATGGTACGGAAAAGAGTTGAAAATGATATAAGAAAGTATAAATGTGAAATAGCAAGGAAAGCTGTAGAAGAAAATAAAAGTCTCAAAAATGTTAAACAACATTTTGGATTGGTAGGAAATTTATATCTGCAATAAGAAAAAAAGATGAAATTATTACTAAAAAGAGAGATGACATCATGAAATTGGTAGAAGATTTTTATCAAGAATTATATAGTAATAAAGAACAAGTACCTCCTATATCTATTACATCTTCCGAATTGCCCAGAATTTTAAAAGAAGAAGTGAGACATGCAATTAAGTGTATGAAGAAAGGAAAGGCTCCAGGAAATGATGGAATTATAATTGATATATTAAAAGAAGCAGGTGAAGAAATAGAAACAATTTTAGCAAAGTTATATACCAAATGTCTAAATGATAAAGATGTAGCGGAAGATTGGAAGAATGCAGTAATAATATTAATATTTAAAAAAGGTGATAAAGAAGATATTAGAAAGTACAGACCTATCAGCCTTTTATCAGTTTTATATAAAAATTTTACCAAGATAATTACAACTCGTCTACAGATAACTTTGGATTTCCACCAACCAAGAGAACAAGCTGGGTTTAAAAGTGGTTTTAGTACAATAGATCATATCCAGGTATTGAGAGAAGTCATAGAAAGAACAAACAAATATGAGTTGTCATTATGTTTTGGATTTGTAGATTATGAAAAAGCATTCGATTCTATACACATTTCTTCAGTGATTAAAGCATTGGATCATCAAGGTATAGATCCAGGATATTGTCATATTTTGAAGAATATTTATAAAAATTCAACAGCAACAATTAGATTACATAATGATACTGTAAAAATCAACATTGAAAAAGGTGTAAGACAAGGTGACTCCATATCTCCAAAACTCTTTACAGCAGTGCTGCAAGAAGTATTTTGTGGATTAAAATGGGAAACTAAAGGAGTGAAAGTAAATGGAGAGTATTTAAGTCATTTAGATTTCACAGATGATGTAGTTGTTTTTGCAAATAATGCTTCAGAGCTGCAGGAGTTAGCAGATGAAAATAGAAAAGTAGGACTAAAGATAAATGTTAAAAAGACTAAAGTAATGTTTAATCGATTTGCTCAAAATATGAAAATATAGATTGATTAAGAAGAAGTTAACAGTTACAAATACCTTGGTCAGATTATTAATACAGATGGAAACATAATGGATGAAATTAATCGTAGAATTAAACTTGGTTGGAGTGCTTTTGGTAGAAATAACTTGATACTAAAAGGAAATATGCCTATGTGTTTGAAAAGGATGTTTTTTAACAAATGTGTTTTACCAGTTCTTACTTATGGATCTGAGACTTGGACACTTAATAGAAGAGCAATACAGAGACTTCAGACCACTCAAAGGAGTATGGAGAGATGTATGTTGGGAGTAACAAGAAGAGATCGAAAATGCAATGTATGGGTAAGACAACAAACAGGTGTTACTGACGTTATTGAAAAAATTAAAAGATTGAAATGGAGTTGGGCTGGACATATTGCTAGAAGAGATGATAATAGATGTACAATTGAAATTTTAAACTGGATTCCAAGAGATTGTAAAAGACCCAGAAAGAGACCACATGTGAGATGGATGGATGAAATAAGAAAATGTGCAGGGGTGTTGTGGAGAAGAGAAGCTAAAGATCAGAGAAGATGGATTAAACTTGGAGAGACCTTCATCCTGCAGTGGATTGATAATGGTTGATGATGATACATATTAAAATAATCAAATAGATTTTATATTTATAAATAATTTCATTAAAGATAAAAGTACGTTAGACCAATAATAATAACTGGAAGTTACTATTATAATATATATGCATGTAATTACACTTAATAAAATCATCAATGAATGTTTAAATTATTAAGACTTGCTCAATTCACTAAGTTTAAGAAAATATAAATAAGTTGTTAGAACCTGCATAAATTGATGAGACATAATTTTGAATAAAGATGCTTATTTTCTCTTACTTATATCTGTTAGAAGAAAATTAATCTTAAAATAAAATGATTTAGAAATCTACAATCCATATAGTCACTAAATAATGAACTGTTTATGATGTATTCCCATGCCACTGACTAAAGTATTCCATATCAATAGTGTATCAGATTTCTGTTTCATGACTAACATAGAATCTATTTTATATTTCAAAGTATAACTCATTTATTATGAATACTAAATAACTGTTATATGGTGGACTGGCTGTGGTTGAATTATAATTGGAGAATATGCATATGTATGTGTCTGTGATATCTTGTTTGGTTTTAACTTCTTTGTAACATCATAATATTTTCATTTATTTTTACATTATGCAATACTTCTGGCACAAAGTAATACACATATTGGTTAAGTCTTCTATTAATATCAGAAAATGATGTTTAATATAAAATGTTTGATCGAGTTTACTGGAAATCAAGTATATTTTCCATGAATATTACAGTGAAACAACAAATTTTATTTAGAACGCAAGTTCTAAATAATCATCTGTTGCCAGGCCATTTATTTATTTGTTAGGAGATTTGACAGTATAACTATTTTAGGCTTTCATAAAACAGAATTTCTTTACTTAAAATTTTATAGATATACACATCATTAAATTGATAAAAAATCAAGTCAGATGTCATATGACCTAATTTTAATAAAGCTCGTATTTACAAATGTAAATGTATTTTTGAAGCTTGTTAAGAGTATGTTTTTACGTACTCTATATATAATACCCATCATTATTTCTGTAATAAGGTGAAGATTTCTAAAGTCTGCTTTCTTCTATAATGAACAAATATATATTTAAAAGTGAAGATCAAACAAAACTGTATTCTCTTATTTTTTTGTAATAATCACTTGCCAACTGTTTTTATATCTCATTTCTGTTGTTTTAATAATAATGTCATATCATTCATTGCCATAGCTACACATATCCTCTTTATAAAATTCTTTTTAAGCAATTTATTATTGTTGAAATTTGAAACATTAATTATATTTATATATATAACAGATTTATAATCCGAATGGTGTAAATTTACAAAAGTATAGGTTGAATAAATTTATGAGTGCACTTAGGAGTATATGTGTATGTAGGGGATTGATAATGGTTAATGATGATGATGATAATAATAATGTGATAGCTATTGACTTTCTGACTAAAGCAATAAATTGATTTGAATGTAGAAAGAAAATATGAACAGTACCTGATACTTGTTTTGTTTTGGATTTTGTGATCTAATCATATGATACAATATATTCACGTACTAACTTTGGACTTCTATGAATTAATTTGTGGTCTTAAAAACAAGAGCTTATCTGTGAATAAAATCTATTATCATCAAGAATTAATTTAAATTTGATGTAAGAAGTATTAACACATATTTTAAAAAGACTTGTAATACACATTTACACTAATAACAATGGACAATAATGTATATATTGAATTAGAAAAAAATATTTCTAATTTTTTATTTAATTTATAATAGCAAAAAACATAAGAAAACTTTTGTGAATAAACTTTGTTTTACATCAAATTTCACACTTAAAAATATCATATTCTAATTCCCCATTCATGTTAATGGGAATGTATCTATTGTGATAGCGTTATTATTAAATAGTTCACGGTTATGCACAAAATGTCTGTAAACAAGTAAAAATAGATCTTGTTAGAGTATTAAGAATATTAGATTTAAGACATTAAGTTAATAGAAAAATATTAGTTAACTATAATTATTTAATACCAAACACAATATTTAAGCTACTAATTATACAAATACTTTATCATGATAACAAACACTTGATGATATTAATGTATATTTCTGAAAAGTGTACATGTATAATTTTAAAATATGATTGTTATAAGCTTATAAATATGAGGAACTATTGTGAGTTACTATTCTATAAAATAAGAAAGACAAAATCTTGCATAACTTTTACAGAAAATTTTATATTAAGAAACAGTATACTTTTGGAAACAGAATATCATATTCATGATTTAAATATAACAAAAGTTGAACCAATAAATCTCTAGAAACAAGACATTATGTAAAATTTCAGTAGTAAAAAGAACCATTATTAATCACTGATGACGAAATTTACTGAGTTGATAAAAAAAACCATAGTCACTACTTAATTTTTTTTGTGTGTGTGTGTATTTTTTTTCACTTGTTATGTTAATTTTTATTTTTCAGTATTATATATACATTTTCAGAAAATTTAGTGAATGGTAATAAGTCTTAAGATGCATTTTGTTAATATAAATATGTGTGTTTGTAAAGAAAAAAGTTGGTTTAAAGGAAAAGAATTCTAACATAGTAATTTCGTTCTTTTAAAACAAAGTTTTTGTTAATATAATTTTTTAATTTTTTTTCAGAAAATGTATAAATTTACTGTAAATTGAAACTATCTTTTAGGGAATTTTTTTAAAAACTCTTTTTTTATAATTATCATTATTAAAGAATTAAATAAGAATTATCCAAGTAACTGTAAATTTAAAGAAAAATAATGTGTATATATTTAATATCAATATTTGCATAAGTTTAAATCTGCTCTAGAGACCTCTAAAATTTGCTTCTCATTTATTATATATGTATATTATTATTATAGATGCATACCTTTTGGTTCTGTTATTAAAATGTATATGCTGAAATGTATTGATTTTCTTGTTATTATTTATTTTTTATACAAGTTTTGACCTCTTTATATATAGTTCAGATTTTTTTACACACGCACATGCACACACATACATATGTATATTGAAACTATTTAGATGGTGCTAGTTAATTTGATACAGGTTTTCTATAGAGTTAGCACATACAAATACATCTATTTGAAATAATAATAATAGTAATAATCATTATCATAATTAATATTAAAAGAGCAGAATAAAGAAAGTGTGTTTAATAAACAGGAATAGAATCTTAGGTCTTTAAAATAATACTAATAGTTAACAATCTGATAATAAAATTTATTGTTATTAATTAGAAAAAATGTATACATATTACATAGTAAACCTTAATAATTTGAAAATAATACATTCTAAATTGTTTACTTTACATAAATAAGAATAGACCATGTTTGTTATAAAAGTGTACATCTACATACATTTCCACATTGTCATGAAAATTATTTATATTTACACAGTAAATTCATAATTAATACTATAATAAATTATATTTTGCTATAAAATGATCAAATATTACTAATAAAAATAATTTTCTAATCTTAAAAGTTAGAATAAAACAATATTTATAGATTTAAAATGACTCTTGTATAATGTTATTAAACTTTTTTTTAATTTTAAGTAGAATATTCGTCTAACACATGCTTAGGGTTAAAACTAGCATTCTTAAAAAAAAAAAAATAAGGCTCACAACAATGAGTTGTATAGAAGGGAAAATGTACGTTCCAATTTTTATTATTTTCAATTTAAATTTTTTTTTTCTCAAATGTGTGCAGTATTAAGTATTTGTGTTGTAAAATTTTGATAGAGAATTATGTTAATTATCCAGGGAAATTTGACCAATTTTAAGTAATTCTTTATCTGAGCAGTTTATCTTTGTTTGGCCATCAAATACTATATTTATAAAATTTATAACTAAATAAGCAAAGGTACAATAAAAATTATTTGTTTGAATAGCTTGAGAGATTTTATTATGCATAAAAAATGTCCATTTATTTAAAGAAGACTGTTGTGCTGAACAAAATTATAAAAATTAACAAGCCAACAAACAAAATTATAATTTAAATTCAATTACATTAAAGTGGGAAAAATGATCTTGTTAAAATCTCCAGAGAATACCTTTTTTAAAAATGTAAAAGCCACATTTATTTTAAGTATTGACGAGTATACATTTTTCTACATATTCTTCATGAGATTTTGATAAGTTAATCACCTAAAAAGGAAATTATAAAAACTTTCTTAAATATTTTTAAAATTAAATTCAAGAGAAAATATATTATCAACAATGCTTAGTGACATAATTTTATTATTTTATTTTATTTACATTGATATATAAACAGTATGCCATATATGTTTGTGTTTTCACGTTATTTTGCAATGACCAAATATTATCATGCTAATAGACTAATGGAAATGGCATATCTCAAATAAAATATAATTTATTATGTAACTAAAGAAGCAATTAGTTAGACATTTAAATATTCAAAATGTTCATTGTGAAATGAAATATTCTTTATCAGAGTTAAATTTTTCTTGAAAATAATGGTTTATTGTTTTAATTTGCCTATCTATAAAATATAAAAAAAATATTAAAATTAGGCATGGTGAAATAAAATTCATAACTTCCAAATGAATTAAAAGATTAAAATTAAATATAATATGATAAATGCATATTTCCACTTATGTGCTTAAATTGGAGTACATGTGTGTGTATTTATCATAAAATATATTGTAATATACTGTAATAAAATATATTGTTTGAACATTTCATTAAAATGTATTCTTATTATCAGTTTGCTGTGAAATTAGTATGCCCATATTTGTTTATAATTATTAAATAATGCAATACATAATTGAAATATTATTGGAAACACTGGTCCACTTAGAAAATGAATGTGAATTGCCTACAACCCACATGCATTGATAAATAATTACATTACACTGAATCAAATAAATTTTACTGAAGATAAGTGGTGTTTTTGTTTATATCATACAATTTTGAATTTCTAAAATGGATACTCTAAATGTTACATATCAACATTGAAACTTATATATATAGAAATTTTACTTATGATAAATTGAATATTTTATAGTTGTTATGCACTAGCATTATAAGTATAGAAAACATATATATGCTAAATAATTATGAATGGTTAATCAGTACTAAAATATAAGTAAGATCTGATGGCAATCAATTGCAAAATTTTCATTTCAATCAGCATATCTATATGTACATAATGATAGAGTACCTTGAGTAAATCAAATTGAATATTGTCTTTGACTATCTCATAAATATACTTCATTATATAATATTCAGCATTAATATGATAAATTATAAATTGTATAATAATGTTGCTGATTCTTTTTTTCTCATTATAAATATAATTTAAGCCAATATAAATATCTACTTACAAAGAACTTAACCATAATACAAATAAGGTAAATTTTCGTTAACTTAATTTCATTTGTAACACATGTATATTCCTTTATTTCTGTTGTTTTAGGGATTTATAATCTGAATTAATAATCTATGTCATAATTTTGGCTCTACCATTAATGGTAAGGAGAGAGAATTGTAAAGGTCTTTATAATTTAATTCTTTTTATTATTGGGTGTGACATTTATTTTTTATTTTCAAATGTTTTATTTCATTACTGTATCTCTCATCTCAACTGCACCATAGTGTGATTATTCATCAACACAGAAACTAAGATTACTTATTCTTACTATGCATTTATTTCATGAAAAATGTTCAATCATTAAATAAGTTAGAGGTATTAAATACCCGAATCTCAATGCTCAAATTGACATCTTGATATTTTTCTATTGTACAACTCTCACTTAATGTTAGGAATGATTTCTATATGCTTACAACACTGTTTATTATATTGTTAATAAAATTGTTATTTTTAATTAAAAGTGCCTGGAATATGTTTACCAGTCTATAACTTCTTCAACTAATAATTTATGAAAATTGACCAGCCATTTACAATATAAATAAATAAATGAAATACTATGTGAGCCCAAAAAAGAAAGTTATCTATAAACATAATAGAACCAAGCTAGAAGAACCTTTTTTTTTTTGATGAATACAATATTGCAATCTGATTAATGAGATGGTTCAAGGCACAATGAATGTAAAACATAACTTTAATGCAAGGATATTGATGATGTTCTTTAACTCAAGGAAGAATATTATTGTTGATTAATTTCATTATTAGTACTATTATTATTGTTGTTATGTGCGTATATATAAAAGTGTATTATATGGAATTCAAATAATTTTTAAAAACATGATTTAGAATTAAATTCATGACTCAACTTTATGATATTTGAAGCAATGATTTAGTTTGATGTTATTGTAAGACAATTATGCAGACCTTTTTCACTAAGATAATATTCTATCCATATTCACAAACGTTTTAGCTAAATAAGCAGTAGGATAGAATATATATAATATTTAAATTTAAAATAAGTTATACACAAATGGCACAAATAAAATGATTCAGACCATTATAACATATATATATAAATACACACACACACAACATATAAGTTAAGAAAATAAATAAATGAGAACTTTAAAATTTCTGTCATCATCATCATCATCATCATCATCATTATTATTATTATTATTATTATTATTATTATTATTATTATTATTATTATTATTATTATTATTATTACGTTTTTATGCTGCATAAATAAATGTTTATAATATTTTATGAAAGTAAAGGTCAAAATTGTAATCTTCCCATTTTTAATTCTAATTATTTATAATTTATATATATATCTAATTAATGGAGTTAACTACCTCTCCTTTAGGCTATTTATAAATATATTGTTGACCAAGAATCATATATATAAATATACAAATAAAAATTTCGTTAATTAAAAACTATTGTAATAACAATAAAAGTAATAAATATAACAGTAATTAACTAATATATATATTTTTACTGCTTTCTCTTTTGATTTTGTAGAGAGAATTAAAAATACAGTGATTAATGAGAATGATGTTATTGCTTCATTAGAGGTGACAGAAGTGTATGGTTCTATTGGTAAGAGTGAATTTCATAAAAAAAAAATTGAACATACATCAGAGAGTAAAGGTGATTGTAAATATGTGATAAAATTTGTTATTCATTCTTTAAAAATTTTTGATGATAACATTGTTGCTTCTTTTGAAGATGGATATTATAAAATGTCTAAAGCTTGGCCTATTGGTCTGCTTGTTTCACAAATTTGCAATTTTGTTTTATCTATATATGAGAGTAGTATATTAGATATGTGAGCTTCTAAAGATACAAAATATATGTGGATAATGTTTTTGTTTATAGAAATACTAATACTATCAATTTGCTTGTATAAGAGTAACATAATTTGAATGACTTGAAATGGAATATTGAAAAGGAACAGGACAAAAGGATTAAGTATTTGGTTTCATTATTACAAAAGATAATAGTTTATTAAGTTATAAATTAATAATCAAACTATTGCAAAAAATGGGATATATAAATTGTAAATCAAAAGTAGCAATTATACATAAGATGGCAAGTTTTAGATCTTTTTTGTTTCATAATGAACATTTATGTTGTTAGGATGTGATAAATAAATAAAAAATATTGAGATATTTGTTAAGAAATTATTTAAAGTTGGTTATAAGAATGAACAAATTAATAATGTTTTATGGCAATTTAAAAAGAGTTATAATCATTTAAAGGAATTGAAGATTGATAATAAAAAATGGATATCTATTCCATATATTTCAAATGCACAGGTGTATTTTTTAAAGAATATATATATATCCACAGATGGCGTTCTACCATAAAACTTGCATTTTTGTTTTTCATATATATATTGATGTATTTAATGTTTCATTTTGTGTTCCAAATAATGTTAATAAGTTAATGAATAATTCTAATAAATGTCATACCTGTCAAGCAGAAAAGTAATGTTGTATATAAAAAAAATTGTAGATGTATGTTATCATATACAAGAAAATTGAGGTGAAAATAGATTAAAGGAGCATGAATTGTTATACAAGCATGGGAAAAATAATAATGATTTAATGGCTGCTTCAGTTTTCTTGGATCATGAAAGGGAATATAAATATAAATTTAAGTTTGATATTGAAAATGTTAAGATTCTTCATGAAGAGAGAAACCATAATAATAATAAAAAAAATGAGGAAATTTTAAAAAATAGAAATAAAATTAATATAATTAATAAACAAGCTTCTAACATTAAAATTCAGGATTTATGGGTTTTGAGTTAACAACATTTGCTTCTGTTACGTTTTTTTTTTTAATTTGATGGGAGTTGAGGAGGGTTAAGGAATTAACTGCAAGTACTTCTGCAGATTAAAAGAGTGTATATAATTGTTAATTATTGTTATATTTGTTATTTTTATTGTTATATATGCATATATGTGTGTAAAAAGTCTGAAGATTACCAATGTCAATTTTAATGTGTATCTAAAAGAATAACAACAACAAAAAATATTTATATATTTTAATAGTAGAAAAAAAAATGCAAATGTACAAAAATAATAGAATAGAAAATGTATACTACAGAATTAGAAATGAACTCATGTGTTTAGCTGTTAAATAAATTATATATATATATAAAGTTTTTACTGTGATTAGTCAACTTTCTGATAAAGTAATTAATGAAAAAGTTTTAAATTACACATACTTTTACTATTACTTGAGAATTTACCAAAAACCTAAAACTTGGTCTATTTAAAATTATGCGCACTTTATATATATATATGTAGATCAAGTTCTCATTCATCTTATGTAAGGCTTTGAACTTCAAACTACCATTATTCTCAAGTAATAGTAAAAGTATGCAGTGATTTAAAACTTTTTCATTAATTACTTTATCAGAAAGTTGACCAATCACAGTAAAAACTTTAAACCAATTTTATGCATTATGTTTTTTTTTTTTGGTTTTTGATTAAAACTGTTTTAATAAAACTGTTGCTAATGAATAGGATAGAGATGGAATAATTAGTCTCCTCAAGGCTTGAATTTGTTCAGTTTTAGGACACTTGTTTAAATTGTTTTTTTTTCTTCTGAATTTTAAAAAATCTCTCTCATAAATTGCAAATATTATTTTTTCAATGTAGTCATTATATTAATTATGTCAATATAATGAGTGTGGCAGAATTTCACACGCACAATAAAAAAACGATGTAACCGATATTTGACTTAAAGCATTTTTATATTCTTAAACTCTTACATCAATATGTTTATGTTTTTGACCTGTAAAACTTTTTAGGTATTAGAAACATAACATTTCAAAAACTTTTTGATGTTCTAAAGCAAGCCCACTGCTAATGTTATCAATGACAAACTTCCTAATGTAAAAAAGAATTATTTAGATTTATAAAAGAGATTTCACTGTTATTCTACTTTATTCTTATGGGAAAAACAGTGTTAATAATGTCTTTATATTTAATCAATAAAATATAGAATATTTTTAATTACAAATAATTTTTGGTGACTAATTTTTATGGAATAATAATCATGCTCTTACCAAAAGACTTTTCCAACAGAAAATACATGAAAAGAATGATAGTGGTAATTAAAATTTAGGTAACTACTTACATTGACAATTTTTTTAAAAGCAGAAGGCCATAAGAATTTTTACCAACAGAAATAACAAAAAAACAATAGTTTTCTTAGCTTCAATTCTCATGGTAAGTTTTATGTTAGATGGCATTGTTAAGGCCTATAAAAGTAAATATAATTTTATATCAACTACACATTTGATATAAAATAAAGTTATTGAAATATTCTCATTCAATAATGTGGCTTTCAAAAGATTCCTGAGAAAATCAGCAATAACAGATAATAGCACTGAACTCATATATATATATATACACACACACACACTTGGGTCTCATTTTATGTGATAGATAGGTTTCTCAGAAAACGCGCAAAAAAAATCGCACAAAAATAGATGTAACTTACCTTGAAAAAGGGGGGATACAGACTGTGATTTTTCAAAAATCGCATAAAAGCAAAGCACCAATGTAAAATTACTTTAAAATTCACGCAAAAAAAATAAGGAAATAAAATATGACTAATAAAAAATTTCAAATTTGAAAAAAATTGATACAAGACAAACTTTTTTTAACTATAATATTTAATTTTATTCAAAACAATATATTTTTATGCATAATTTACAGTACAGTAATATACATTTTTTTATACATGTTTTAATTATTATCACTATTTGAGAATAAACAGGTTCGTTTGCAAACTGGTAAAAAATCAGATTCTTCACAAGAGGAAATACAACTAGTGCCAACTTCACTCTCATGTTGTGGTAATGGTTTTCTGATGACAACATAATTAGTAATTAATCTTTGAGATGATGATTTTATTAATTGTTTATGAAGCTCGCGATATCCAGACATACAATCATTTAGCTCTCATTGGAATTTAAGAGCACATTTGTGATTAGTGTCATTAATAAGAAAATAATTTGCCAACTGATTAGAAAGTTGAAGACCTTCTCAAATTATTTTTGCACTGAAAGGAACAGGTTCCACTTCTGTTTCATTATCTTTTGCTACACTGCTGGGAAAAAATTACTTAAAACTAACAACTAAAAATTAAATTCTTATTTTTGTCTTTAATTTTTTAGTTTTCAATTTCATTTAGAAATCAAATTTTGTTTCACATCACATTAATTTCAGATCGCCTCAAGTAATTTTTAAATTGTTAATTACAATTAAAAATCAGATTTTAATTTTTAATTGTCAAATTTAATTGTATCCACTGCTATTACTCACCTTTGAAAAATAAATTTACGGACACTAAATGGTTAATAATTGATTACGTTCTTTTTTAAAAAGCAAAAACAGAATGTGATTTAAAATGCAAAATTAACACGCACAATGTTTGAACAAATTTACATTATAATCTTGTAAAATTTAATCTGTGTATATAAAATGTGTAAATCATGATTGCATAAAATCTTACTATTATAAGGCACTGAAAATATTGAAATTATTAAGATGAAAGTCAAATTCCAATAATGTGCCATTACTTTAAATATGATGTAAGTGTGCAAAATTTATTATTTAAAGTAATAGCACATTATCAGAGTTCAACTTCTGATCTAATACAGTGTTGACACATAAAAGAAAACCACATACAAAAATATTAAGAAGAAACATGAATCGCATAACTTCAAAATCGCGTTAAATAAACCCACATAAAACGAGACCCAGGTGTATATATATATTGTGCACTTTTTATTAGCCCAATCTATTCTAAAATAAAATTTTGGTGTATATTAATTTTAAATTTTACAAATCCAATAATATTTACTTATTAAAAGAAGACAATAATTACATATTAGATCATAGGGTTTGAACTCAGGTTTAGCTAATGGAAATTTATAACTGATCTTAATTCAAGATACACATAAATAATAACCTATAAAGTTGTATATATGCAGATGGATAGACAATTAATATATTATTTAGTATTTAAAACCAGTGAAGTTTAAATTGTAATTTTGTAAACATGATGTGTTATAGAGACCAATAATTATTGTTTATGCACAGTTGATTTTAAAAACAGAAATTATTTATATTCAAATCTTGTTATGCTTAAAAGTAAATAAATATTTATCAATTTTACAAAATACTGATCTAAAATTAAAACAGTAAATTGCATCTTTATTTAATTTCTAAAAAAAAAATTATTATTTCAATATTTTTTTTTAAAAAAAAAAACTGTCATTTTAAAATGATAAACCAAAAACTTGCAAGGTAAATCTATGTTGTTATAAACAGAAAAAGTGGGAAATATCAACTAATCACAATGTATCAATCTTGTTCTATAAAACTGAAGAAAAAAAGAAAAAGCTTCTTCTTGATCATAAAGAATAAGTAACTAGGCTTTTTCTTTTCTTGTGATACATTTTTTAAAAAAAAAATTGGATTAAAAATTCCTAAAATCTTATTATTTGCAAGCAGAAAAAGTAATGAATTGTAACTCTGTATCGATATATTGGATAATTATAAGCTTTATGTTTAAACTAATGGAATAAATTAATCGTTTTCTACTGGGCAAATCAATGGTCGATAATTCCCAATAATCTCTTGAAAGTTAATATATATTGAGGAAATAATCAGAGATGAATAATCAACAAATATACTCACTGAAAGGGAACAATAATTGTGCTGTAGGGAAAATGAATTGCAGTAATAAACAAAAGGAAATAAATAAATACTGTCAATATCCAGTAAGGATAAATAAAAGAATAGTAAATCTCTTGTAAACAGTTAAGAATATATATTTAAGATTCAATGGAACTAAATTAGTAATAGATGAAAAGTGTTCATTATCATTCCGGCTATACATAAAATCCTAATGGCAATAACTCTGAGCCATACCGGCAGGAATTTCAGTTTTTATAAGGTTTTAATTGAAAATGTTGCATGACACATATATTTTGATTAAAATCATAAGATGTGCCATATAATATATATGGAAATATATGTCATCTAGAATAAATAAGGCAAGCCATAAATAAATTTTATTTTGTATTACTAAACAAAGAACAAAAGGAAGGATTATTATTGCAATAACTCAAATACCTCATGAATCTTAGGATAAGCAGAATCTTCAGAGAAAGGAGAAAATAAAAGTTATAATAAGTTTATGCGTTGGGGAATAACCCAGAACGCTAAGAAATTTAAAGTTGTTATTATACTTTTCGCTGGGAATTTAAAAGAGAACTTCTTCCTAATGTTGGTATTTATACTTTTAATCTATGAGTTGTTAGTACAATAGGGGGGGGGGGCTAAATAATTTAATAAGGAATTAATTCAAGTGTTATATTAATAGTTATTTAAAAATTAGGTTGAGATTAAAGATTATTAATCATTTAAATAAACAAAGATGCTCAATACCCCAGTATGAAAGGTATAATAAGGTATTTAACATGATATATATGCAATCCAAAGGGCAGGGTGTGTTTACATGTGCAAATGGATAAACAAAAAAAAAAAACAATGATATTTTTTTATGTGAAATATAAAAGTATTAATTTTGGTTTGCTTATCAACCTCCGGAATTATAACTATCTTTTCTCCATTGTTTTTGTATTATTACTTATTCACCAAATATATAACCTTAATACTGTTATTATCTTAGAGGTTGAAATAACAGAACCATGAATTGAAAAAAAAAAAAAAGAGTGATTGTTTAATAAACTGGATGTGTAATATGTAGGCACAAACATAGGGGTAAATATCTTAACATACAATGAAAGATTGTTAGTTTTGTTTAATTATAACACTCCGAAGATTAATTTTCTATTGTTATTGTTATTATAATATATGTGTATATCACTTTTGTTATAAGTTATTTTAAATTCGATGTTAATAGTAATGTTATTGTAATCATTTGTAATGAATATTATTAAAATTATTGTTTTAAAAGTTTAATCAAATTTTAATTGTTGCAATTCTTTTCTGGGCTCATTTTCACCACATCACACAACTTAAAATGTACAGTCAAAATTAAAATGAAAAGTCAATTCAATTTAAAGCAAATCTAACAGTTTAATAAGCATGTCTCTCAGTAAAGATTTTTTACTTGTTACATGCTGCCTTGATCCCATAGGTCATTGATGACATTGCCAATTATTAAAGTGTATTTATTAATATGAAATTAAATGATACATTAGTTATTAGTGAAAGTATTAGTGTTAATCACAGTTTAGTTAATAATGATATTTTAATAAGTATTAAAGAACATAAATATCAATCTTGATTATAGATTTAAATTATAAACCTTTTTTAATTTGTACACTATCCATGGAAATCTGTAAAATCCCTCTTAATATTCCATGGGTAGTATGAAGAATTAATAAATCAATGATTATCCTGAGATCTCCTTATTATAAAGTAATTCTTGTGATTATTGCCAATCTTAATTATTAAAAATAATATGAATCAAAGTTTATCTGTAATTATCTAACAGATTAAATTAATGAGTGATTGAATTAAAACTTAATAGTTATAAATATAATATAATATATTGGATATTGTTGTAAGCCATGAGAGTATGTAGATACTTAATAAAGAGGAGTATCTGGGTATTCTCATGCTATTGGACAAATATTTTGTATTTGTTTAATGTTAAGGGGATGTGATCTGTTTATAGGTAAATGAGTCTCACATTAATTATATTTAAAATATGTCTTATCTTAGAAATGTTCAATCATGTAAATGTAACTTGGGATGAATATTAACCTTATATAAATTCAATTGTTATAGTTAAAAAAATGGTCAGGAAATACTCAGTCTGTTAATAGTACTTAAACCAGAGTCCAAGTAAGATATATAAGATCTAATTGTGGGACTTGGCAACTCTGCTTAGGGTCGTACCACCTATAGATAGGCCACAATATATATATATATATATATATATATATATATATATATATATATATATATATATTGTATTACAACATTGAACTTTTAATTTTATTTTTCTTATAATAAACTAAAATATTCAGTTTTTAACTCAGGATGGAGTGTTAACAGACTTAGCTTGTGAATACCAAACAGCCAAAATTTTCAGGTTATGTATTTTAGGAAAATCATAATATATGGAGTATAACAAATACCGTTTCTGGGTGTGGTTAAAATTTTTATAGAAAAATCCAAGCTGGAACATTTGATAGAAAATTTAGTCTTTTAAACAATGAAAGGATCTCTGTTAATCATTTTATTATGTTTTGTCATTTAGTAAATTTAAAATTTTCTTGACTGTAAGGTTATTATTTTCTATTTTGATGTCAATAAATCCATCTCTTTGTAGATAGTAAGGAGCAAAAATACTTTTTTAGTTAAATTATGATTTGAAGGTTGAACATTTTAAAAATATTACATATTTCAAATATAATAGTCAATATGATTTTAGTGATTTCTGCAGAGTGATCTTTAAATCAATGAATAAGTTATGTAGTAACATTATTTGGTTATTCACTACAGAACATTTAAGGCATTAGTGTTTCTGTATTCCAGTTCTAGTATGAAATCATCTTCAATGCTCTTTCTTCTATTAGAGAGATCTAGAAAACCAATTGAAAATGTTTATTCAACTTATGGCTTCATTGCCACAAACAATTTGAATCTTTTCAAATATTTTGATAGCAGTGTTATCCAATTTAAAAGTAAATGTAATTTTAGCTTGTTGTTCTATATGAGTTAAGATGTTAAACATATTGTCACATTATATTTTGTAATCAATGATCCAGACTAATATCATTTTAAGTATTGAATAGTTAAATTATGTTGCAATGTAATACATGCATTGATTATGAGATGGTGTTCCAGATAGTATAGAGTGAGAACCAATCAAAAGTCATTTTCTCATTGGGGCACATTGTCTAAAATTAATAGCTATTTCTTTTATATCTCAAATAAAATCTTCAATATAAATTTATTTTGTTTAAAAATTTTCTATGGTGAAAACATTTTTTGTGAAGAAAAATGATGACTTGAAGAGTTTTGACAGTCTACGAATAAAGTGATTGCAATATATAAGACTTTTATTTTCTTTTAGGATAATAACAATGACAGTTTTATTTCACTTAGAAATTTTAAATTGTGGATTTAAGAATGATTCAAAGTACATAATAGGGTAAAAATTTGCTAAAATTCTCAGTAAATAATACTTTCTAATGCATGTATATCTTTCACAAAAACAATCAATAAAATGAAGTTTTTTTCCTGATTATCATGAATAAACATAATATTAATACTGTGATTATTATTAGAAAAATGTAAAATTATTGGAAAGAAATAAAAAATTACAATACCTTGATACATTACTTGATCTATATAAGTGATATGACAAATAAAATCACATAATTTTTGTTTAACAAAATTCTTCCAGTTTTCAAAAATATTTTTTTTTCCTTTATAGAAGATAATATTGTAACAAGGATTTTCACAGTTAAAAAATTAAAATAAAAAAAGAGAGAAATATTATGCATTGTCTTTCATAATGACAGTTTTCCATAATCAGTAATAAAAAAAATTCTGCTCAATATTTCAAATTTTTTTTGCTATTTAAAGTTCTTAAAAAATTTCCATTCCCATATATAAGAAATCTTTCACAAAAGTAAATTCCTAATGTTATAATAAAGTCTTTATTCATTCTTTTTAAGACTTTTGAATTCTGATTCTGTTTCAAGAAGTGAAAAACTATATGTGTAAATTTAAAAATACTATTAACTAGATATTAATTGTACTTTTGGTAGAAAAAACAGTTAACATGAATGCAAAAAAAATCTTTTTCAAAGTGTAGATAATTTTTCCTTACATTAAAAACATCACTGATAATATAAAAATACATCTTTTTAACTTTAACAGTAACATTCTAGGTATAGCAATCATAACTTAGTCAAAATAAAAAAAACATTTATCCTATACCGGCTTTTACTTTATTGCAAAATTAAGTTATTTGCTATTTAAAATATTATATCTGGGAATATTATGTAAGGCTTTCTATTTTATCACTTTTTTATTTCACTAGTTGAGTTTTTTAATTCTTATTAATTATAAAATCAAATATATTTTATTCATTAATAAAAATATTATGGAAATGAAATAAAATCACATTTGAAGTGAAAAAACATTTTTTTTAAAATAAGTGAAAAGATATTGCTTTTCTAAAAAACAAAATGTCAAAAATCCCTATTGTATTATACAATGAGTGACAAAAATGAAAGTTATTCTAATTCTCTGATTGCATCTGCTATCTAGATACAGAAACGAAAAGTAGAATATTGAATTAATGTCACTTAAATTAAACTATTAAACAAGACAAAATTGAATTAGATAACTAATATTTATAATAAATACCACTCTGAGTGAGAATCATTTGTGCTTTTGGAAAAGTATTAAACTACTTTTTTAACTAAAAAAATACATGGCGATTTTTTCATAAAGAACAATTATTTTCAGAACATTGAAAAATCATTAAAATGTCCAATAAAAATCAATTCAATAGATTTACTAGTTTTTGTGAAATTTAGGAAGTATGAAAATATTTTAACTGAAAATGTCAATTATATTAGCTCATATTTTATTTCATAGATATTGGCCATTTCCTTGATGATGATGATATTTTAAACATTACTATGATTGAAAAAACATGATTTATTAATTGTAAGATAACATATTAAAATTCTTAAAAGATCAAATAGTTAAACAAAATATACAATACATCAATTTATTCAGCATTTTGAAAGCATAATATTCTAACTTTCCTCCCAACTATTTAATTTTAGTTTTAGGAAGTCATTTGACAAAAAATCAGAAATATATATCTAGTAGGCGATATAGAAAGTGTAAGAAGCTATGCTACATTGGATTATATTGAATATATTTTAAAAATCTTTAACATTTTGTGACTGCAAAGATTGAATAAATTTTACTGAATTATTTAAAAAATGTTGAATATTTGAATGCCTTTGAAGCAAATTTTATATTAACTTAACAATATTGATTTTTTTTCTACTACTAAATATTTCAAAGATTTTTACTAATCATATTGATTAATATTATTTCCATATCAATTTTGATAATAATTGATTATTTTTACATAATTCAATAGTTTGTGCAAAGCATTTTTATTATTAATGAGTTATTATAATGAGATAAAGGCAGAGTTCAACGAATTAGATTAGGGTTGATATGATAACATTTGAACAGAATGTAGAATTTAAAATAATGTTAAATAAGAATGTTAAAAAATGTGATGTAAACAAATAGGAAATATATGCATCTAAACAATGAGAATATAAAATAGATATAAATATTAAATATAAAAGTCTAATGGCAAATGTTAATTATTAATATTGTGAAATGAAGTTGATGGCAGATGGAGATGAGAGTAAACGTAGTACAAGCTAAAACATAAGTCCCAATAGCAAAAATTATTTTTTTTATTATAATTGAAGTGAGGAAGAGGCTTATTAGTTTTATATAAAATAGAAAATTACACCATTAAATCTTTGTGATCAAAATATCTACTGGTACAATTATGAAGAATCTTTATTAAGAAAATTTAGGAAGGAGCTAAAATTAAGACATTCTTATGTAGATATATTATTGACAAATAGTTTCTTCTTTTTTTTAAATTCATCAAGTTACTAACATATTTGTACAATAATTGTCTTATTAGAATAATTTGGTTAGATAAATAAAATTGTAATCATTCTGCATATGCAATTCTTAGTACTAAAAATTAAATAAGATCATGTTGAATAATGGAATTATGTTTTATCAAGGTTAATAGATTAGGTTCAAAAATTCTTATATGGTAAAGTTATTTATAGACAAAAAACTGCAACAAAATTGTGTTTAATATCCTAACTTTTTTCATTATACTTCATGCTAATATAAAAATGTTTATGAAGTGCTCATTGTTTTGGTACTATATTGCTCTTTATGATGCAGCACAAAAGTGACAAACTCAATTGATAAGAGCCATAGATCCATGAATTGCAACTTAATTATGTCATTTCTGATGATCAAATATGTTATAATTTTTTAAATGGCAAGCCATTTTATAGCATACCCAAGAATATATATCTATAACAATATTAATTCTAATATTATCAACAATTAAACTATCAGAGAGATTTAATTATAGATAAACTTTCCAAATGAGAACAGCTCTACTTTTTGATGAAAGTAGGTGTAGTAAGTCATTACTTATCATTACTAAAAAAACTGATGCAGCCTGACATACAAGACCAGTTATAATAGAGTATATTACTGTCATAAAAGTGTATTTTACTAAACACTGAAAAAATAATTGGAAGTGTAAATATGAATATTATTTTGAGTTGGTCTCAATTTTTAGTCTTTTCAATGATTCCCATTAACTAAATGTTTGGATGATCAGGTAGTGTAACAATGATGCAAAATGTTTAAAGGAGAATAACATATTTAGTAACAAATTACAATTTTTAGTTGCTTATATTTGCCAGATATCACTTTATGATGAAAAGCAATAAAATGGATAGCAAATTATATATGTAATGATCAACATGCATCATGTTGGGCAATTATTTGGTATTAAACATTAAAGAGGTCCAATGGTATCCAATATGTGTGTATAAAATAGTATATATTAAATGATGATACAAATTTTTTTTAGATAATTATCTCAAATCAGAGACATTTTGGTCTCAGGTGTGCACTGCCATAAAAATAATAGTTATATATAATAAAGTGTTATTCATAATACTGGTCTTAATTTCCAGGCTTCACACATATAATTTGACAAAGAATTACATAAAATCCATACTCACCTTAATTTTATTATTAACTGTTGCTCACTTCTTGGCTAATGAAAAATTCTGAAGAGAATATATACAAATATTAAGTGTACAAAATACTTAATGTAGTATTTAAATTATTTTATAATAATTCAAATTAATAATTAATATTTTTCATAAACAATTAGCAATAATATTAAAAAATGGCAGACCTAAAAGAAATATTTTGTAATAGCAAAAGCAGATTATTATATCACTTTTTGACTTATTTATGAATATCACATAGATATTAATTATTAAACAGATGGGAAACAAAAACAATAATCATATTTAAATTGTTAATTTGATTTATACATATATAAATGCTAATGGAGATATGAACACACACATATATATATATATATATATTATAAAAAAAAAGGTAATTATTTATTGGTTGTATTTAAATTATAGGCCAAATTATTTTAACAACATATAATTCTTTCTGTGGTCACATGTATAAAATGTAAGAAAATTAGTTATTATTTTAAGTATTTAGATTTCCATTTAACATCTAATATAGAATAATTCATTTCTAAATACCTTCTACTTTTCGTTTTTAAACACAAATTAATCAACAGACTTTTGAAAACGGAGATTTTACATAACAATATTTTAAAATAAACTTTTATTATATTTAATATTAAGTTCTCTTTTTTTTCTTGATAATGTCTTTAGTATGATGTTTTATTTTTTTTTCTTTGAAATTGAAAGTTTTAGAATTTCTGCGAGTCATATTAATTTATTCAATTTTTTTTTTCTTTCAAAAACGTTTTTAAAGTAACATACTATTTTGATAATAAGAATATTTTTTTTAGAACAATAAGCAAATACATATTTCTATTTTGCATTTTCTTAACACTTGAATTGATATCTTACATAAGTACAGAATATATATAAACACAAATCTGCAGAATAAATTCTACAATATTCAGCATACTAATATATAAAAATAAATAATTGTTATAGATAGCTTATGGCATATCTGCCATACTGATTACAATTTTATGCATAAAATAAAAAAATTAATTATTAAAATCATCAAACAGTAGCAATCCTGAACTGGTTATACATATAATTTATTTTTTATATTATTTTAAATATTGCTAGTTTTGTTTGTTTATTATATTTATCTGATTATTTATATATATAGTCCAGTGATAATATATTTTATGCCCTTCAAGTTATATGTAGCATGTACAAGTAATATAGATGGATTTGTATAACACTTGCTGGCATCTTCATGATAATCAATGGTCTGTAAAACTCCTGCTAAACAGATAAGCAAAACTAATTATCCTTGAGTTCCCATTTAATTTTATCCTATGAACCTCATATACAAGCAACAGTAATTATAATGCTTTTTAGCAGCCTTTTTTATGCAGTTCAAACATTATAGAGCAAGGAATCCTGCTAAAAATAGAACTTTTTTGATTTTACTAGTTACTGGTGTATTTTGCACTTTCTGTTTGTGGATATCTAATAATGTTCATATAAATATCCATGAGGATTAAATGTAAATTTGTTTTCTTCATTGATTAATACAAATAAGGATTTTACTTGCAAAGCAGTAATTGATTTTTTTTCATTTTATTTTCATTAAAACAGCATGGATTTATATTGTTTTGATTATCGATAGTAATATTATTTTTTTAAAATTAAATTTTTGTTCTTAATCTCCATTTTAAGTATAATATATTTCAATTATCTTCTATAATCTACAGTAACAAATTTTTCCCTTCAAGAATGTGCATCATAATCCATATCAAGGCTTTCTAACTGAATATTGTGAACTATTTTTTAGCTTATGCCTTTATCAGTGAGGAATCTTGTATCTGAGAGAAGTGTCTGTTTCTATGAATATAATGGATCTGTCTACCACCACTTCTAACAGTTTTGCATAATTATAAAACTATCAGCCCAAAACTTAAAAATAATAATGTTTACAGTCCAAGCTAATTTGACTGGATATGCATACATATCTAAATCAAATATTTATATATTTTGGTGTCTTTAATATTTTAAAGCTTTAAATCTCAACCATCTTTGGATTGCATACTATACAGATGCTGGACATATTTTTTAAATCATTCTCTTATCAGCCAGTTTTAATGTTATTTTTTCTATTTAAAATGTTTATGCTAGAAAATTGTAAATTAAAAAATCATTAGTTTCAAGAAACCCTGAAGATATCAATAACTCACAGAGCAAATTTCAAAAAAAGTACATTTCCTCTTATTTATTCATTTTCTGATTAGTCCACTTTTTGATCTTAAAGGTGCAACAACTTGAACATGCTCTCAACATTGTACTGATCAAATTGCAAAATAACAGGAGTTTTGGGAGTTTATTTAAATATTTATAATTAATTTTACAAACATTTTCCATAAAAATCAATAAAAAATGAATCTTTACATGTTTACATTTCTTGATTTTTTTAAAATATCTTTTATTTTTAAAAAAATTATATTAAACAAATGCTTCAATATGCTGAAAAAAAGGCATGACTGCTGTCAAAATTCAGCTGTTCTGAACTTTGATGATAATGTAATAATTATAAATACAAATTTTAATTTAAAACAATATTTGGTAAATTTGTAATTACTTTATAATATTCATTCAGATTCTAAGATAAAGTTTTAAATAAAAAAGATTTCATTACTTAATTATTTATTGACTTTAGTTATAGTTAGCCAATCAGAAAAATGGGGAAAACCCATTGCTATAAATATGTATTCAAAGTACATCACATTATTATATTTTTAATATTTGTAAGGCTTAAGTTTGAATATGATTTTTTAAAACGTTTCCCATTTGTGAATATAGATTTTTAACAAAGTAAATAAAATTTATTGATTTCTGTTAAAAAATAAAAGTTTAAATACTAAAATAAAGTTTTAACTTTTGCCTCCAATTGTCACTAATGTCTGGTAGGAGATAATTGCAATGTGAAAATAACAACCATTTCTATCTTTATTCTTTGGCCATAATTGCTATTAAGCCATTAAAATATAACAGGATCACCTTTTTTTATGATTACACAAGTGGTTAAAATTATAACAATTTTTTGCTTTCATAATAGTGCCAATTAATAAAAGCTCTACTAATAAGTACACTATTGTGACGAAAGAAAATTGCTACAGTTTTAACAGTTTGTAAGCATAAAGAACATGTGATTATGTGGTGTTTACAATGGCTTAAAAGTAACTATGTTAGAAAAACACCAAAGACAACAAAATATGTAGATACTGAAGTGGATTTAGATATTTATCACTACACAGGTATATTAGACTAGATTGAAAACATTAAGTTGAAAATAATAGCTTTATAATTAAGCAAAAATATACAAGACACGTGCTACAGGATACATTAAATCTAAAGGTCCTCACTGATGAAAGCCATAAGCTAGAAGCTAGTCTGTGGATAGGACAGTACTGGATAAGAATCACCTTTTAGCTTCTATGCACAAGGTAAAACTATTGTAGTGAAAGAAATTTGCTACAATATTCACAGCTTGTGAAAGCATAAAGAAAAAATGATTATGAGATATTTTATTATCTTAATATTAATCCTGCACAAAGAATAAAGATGATTATTGTTATTAAAAAATTAAGGACACAAGAAAATCTCTAGGTACTGAACTGGATTCAAATCATTATAAATACAGGTAAGTTAGTTTGGAATTGAAAACATTAATGGGTTTTGGGGCTGATAGCTTTATAGCTAGACAAAAAGATAAAAGGTTAGTGCTAAATGGGCACATTATATCCAAAGATCCAGGTGCACTTCTCCCAGATCCATGGCTTCTTACTGATGAAAGCACTAAGCTAAAAATCAGTTTAGGGATAATACTGGATAGGTATTACAATGTTCAATCTTTTAATATCTATTGATTGGTTGAGTTTGACTAAATTGCATTATTTTGAGGGCTATTTAATTTTAAATAAATTATTTTAAAAACAAAGAATTTTTTAACTAATTAATATTTAATTCAATCTAGGTTTTAATCTAATATTTTTTTTATATAAGGTAAACAAATGTTCATCATCATCATCATCATCATCAACCATTATCAATCCACTGCAGGATGAAGGTCTCTCCAAGTTTAATTCATCTTCTCTGATCTTTAGCTTCTCTTCTCCACAACACCCCAGCACATTTTCTTATTTCATCCATCCATCTCACATGTGGTCTCTTTCTGGGTCTTTTACAATCTCTTGGAATCCAGTTTAAAATTTCAATTGTCCATCTATTATCATCTCTTTTAGCAATATGTCCAGCCCAACTCCATTTCAATCTTTTAATTTTTTCAATAAGGTCAGTAACACCTGTTTGTTGTCTTACCCATACATTGTGTTTTCGATCTCTTCTTGTTACTCCCAACATACACCTCTCCATACTTCTTTGAGTGGTCTGAAGTCTCTGTATTGCTCTTCTATTAAGTGTCCAAGTCTCAGATCCATAAGTAAGAATTGGTAAAACACATTTGTTAAAAACCATCCTTTTCAAACACATAGGCATATTTCCTTTTAGTATCAAGTTATTTCTACCAAAAGCACTCCAACCAAGTTTAATTCTATGATTAATTTCCTCCATTATGTTTCCATCTGTATTAATAATCTGACCAAGGTATTTGTAACTGTTAACTTCTTCTAATTCTTCATAATCAATCTTTATTTTCATATTTTGAGCAAATCGATTAAACATTACTTTAGTCTTTTTAACATTTATCTTTAGTCCTACTTTTCTACTTTCATCTGTTAACTCCTGCAACATTTCCTGCAGCTCTGAAGCATTATTTGCAAAAACAACTACATAATCTGCAAAATCTAAATGACTTAAATACTCTCCAATTACTTTCACTCCTTTAGTTTCCCATTTTAATCCATGAAATACTTCTTGCAGCACTGCTGTAAAGAGTTTTGGAGATATGGAGTCACCTTGTCTTACACCTTTCTCAATGTTGATTTTTCCAGTATCATTATGTAATCTAATTGTTGCTGTTGCATTTTTATAAATATTCTTTAAAATATGACAATATCCTGGATCTATACCTTGATGATCCAATGCTTCATATGCATTATTAATTTACTCATTCACTGTGTTGTGAACATAAGACATTCTACACACACTATATCATGTTATTCATCCCATTGTTTGTGAGCATGAGACTATGTTTCAGTAAGGTTGAGATCTTAAATATAGTTGTTATTATTTGTCTATCATATTGATTGTCATGTAATTCTTCAAGCTTATATTTAATATTTGGTATTGAAAATAGTAATTCACTCTAATTATTACTGTAAACCAATTATGTGATCATAATTAATCAAAACTTTTTTACAGCAGTGCTGCAAAAAGTATTTTGTGGATTAAAATTTGCAGATAATGTAATTGTTTTTGCAAATAATACTTTAGAGCTGCAGGAAATGTTGCAGGAGTTAGCAGATGAGAGTAGGAAAGTAGGACTAAAGATAAATGTTAAAAAGACTAAAGTCATCTTTAACGGATTTTCTCAAAATATGAAAATAAAGATTGATTATGATGAGTTAGAAGAATTTAACGGTTACAAATACATTGGTAAGATTATTAATATTGATGGAAACATAATGGATGAAATTAACCATAGAATTAAACTTGTTTGGAGTGCTTTTGGTAGAAATAACTTGATACTAAAAGGAAATATGCCTATGTGTTTGAAAAGGAGGGTTTTTAATAAATGTGTTTTACCAGTTCTTACTTTTGGATCTGATAGAAAAGCAATATAGAGATTTTCATACCACTCAAAGAAGTATGGAGAGGTGCATGTTGGAAGTAACAAGAAGAGATCAAAAATGCAATATATGGGTAAGAGAACAAACAGGTGTTACTGACCTCATTGAAAAAATTAAAAGACTGAAGTGGAGTTGGGCTGGACATATTGCTAAAACAGATGATGATAGACAGCAATTGAAATCTTATACCGGATTCCAAGAAATTGTAAAAGACCCAGAAAGAGACCACATATGAGATGGATAAATGAAATAAGAGTGTGCAGAAGTGATGTGGAGAAGAAAAGCTAAATATCAGAGATGCATTGAACTTGGAGAGACCTTCATCCTGCAGTGGATTGATAATGGTTGATGATGATGAAGCGATCAATGAACACCTGTTGGCATTGCTCTAAACTATTTTCTGTATATTAACTTTAATCAAAGATGAGCATAGTTTTACATATATCTACTCAATAATCACTTTTACTTTTTTATACTTTTCATTTTAATAATTTAGAAATATCAGTAGTCTCAAATTTTAAACCCTGGCCAACTTGTTTGTCTGCATAAAAAATTGCAAATTTTTATTTTTTATTTAAAATGTTGGATAACAATTATTCATTTATCCATCTATAAATGTCTATAAAATTATTAAAACACTATATTCCTCAAAGTTTATTTTATTATCACTATTAGTCACAAATCTAGTTGTCCAATTTCAAAAACAACTGTAAAAAACACTAAATGTTTTATTAATTTTATTTACATTAAATCAAGGATTGTTTTTTTTTGGTCATAAGGTAATAGCAATGCTTGTAATTAAATATGCAAGAAAAATACTCATTAAATGAGAAAAAATAAAATTGGCACTGGTATCCATTGATCACTCTTGCTTACATCAATGGATCTCAAATGTAATGATATAGATTATATTTTCACTTTAATGCTCTCATATCATTACTAGCATATGGTCAGGTTAACATTAGATAGATAGAATTATGCAATCTCTTATTTTTACTTATTAATGACATTAGTTTCTAGTATCTACATATTATTGCAATCTCTTACACTGTGTGTAAGAAAAAAGATACAATCATTTAAATCTGCCAAACATCAAGTATGTATGAGATTTACTTTAAATTAATTTAATGTAGCATTCAATTGCCTTCAAATATGGTGTAGTTATGGGATTAGATAAAAATTGACTCATTCATATGGTTCAGAATTTTAGTAGTAGTTTTTATTACTTTAAAACTAAATTGAATATTTGATTATAATGAATATCATGGTGATCAAAAAAATAGATATGTCTATATCATGATTTTGTTTTATCGGTTATTAATTATTATATTATTTTTTTGTTTCAATATACAATGTATTTAGTAAAACATAAACATAATTGTAAAAGCTACAAGATAACCTTTTATTTTTTATTTATTATAATATTTTCCATTAAATAATGGCTTATAATGGTAATCTTAAATTGTCTAATAAAAGCATTTTATTCACTATTAATATTTTTTATTATTAATCCTCAATGGAATAATGTATATTTCATTATATATTTATTAATGATTCACATGTTGATATATTCCAAAAGACTGCTAGAAATGCATTATTATTGATACAAGCAGACATTTTGCCATTCAACATTTCAGATATATGAAAAAGTTCCTTCTAATTATATATGAATAAATTTACTTAGAAATTCTAAACTGAAAATTATCTAAAATTTATTTGGATTTGAATCTTAAGCTGATTTTAAAGTTATATACTGTAACCAGAACACCAGAAAATTATGTATTTGCTTTAACAACATAAACACAAAATAACATTCACTTCAATTATGCCAAATAATCTAACTTCACTTTATTAATCAATAGATTTTAGGTGGCAGTACTTAATACATTTCTTCTACAAATATCATATATGGTTTACTATCTAGTGGTTATTCAAGGTTATATTATATGGCATACCAAAAATGAGAAAAAAAATTGTTACTGAAAGGTTATATATATGCTGAGATCATGTGTTTTTGTTGGTTTAAGTCAAATGTAGCATTGCTTTAAAAATAATGGTACTGAACCTGTCATCTAACTACCTAATTACAAACATATTTATTATACATTATTTCAAACTGATCCTATTATAAAATAATCATAAGGATATGAATAAATTAATTAAAGTATACAAATAAAGATAAGGATAGTGATATGCGCATTAGTAAAGCAGACTTTTGTATAAATAAAATACATTTACTTATGTAACTCAAGTCTTATATTTATATATCATTATAATGTCAATTTATTGCAAATAAATATATATTTTTTAAAAAGATCAATGTTGATATCTATTTTGTTTGACCTTTAATGTACAACAGATACGAGAAGTCATGGTCGTTTTCTTTTTCTAAATTACGAAAAAAAAAATTGATTGAAAAAAAAAAATGTTTCAGCTCCTTATTGAAACTTTATCTACTTGTTAAAATTTGTCTGTAAATTTTTTCCACTTGTGTTGCAACTGTTGGTACTTCAAATTGTTAATCCTTCCCATCTTTGCTAAATTTTTTATTTTTTTAAGAAAGCTTAGGACTTCTTTTGAATTCATATCAATAGCCTTCTAAAGATATTGATTAAGGAGGGTGGGTTTTTTTTTACATCTGAAAGTTGAATATTTTTAAAACTTGTTATTTATATTTTCTGTGTCTATTCATTATATATATTATATAGAGGGATTTGAATTTAGGATTTTCAGTCTCAAGGCACATTGATGACTGATTCTGCCTACTCATTTGTCAACATAGTATTTCAATTTTTGTTAAAAATCTGCAGCAACTATAATAGTTTTTAGATTCCATCTCATAACTAAACATTTAATAATCTCACATCAGTTTTCTTTTTCAATGATTCTTTGTGACTTTGTTTTATAGTTTTCTGTGCAAAGGGTGTTTTAGTTTATAATCTGTATATAAAAACATTCAGAAATAATATCATTAAAAGTTCATCAAGTCCATAAATAAAAACATCATTTTGAAAAAAAAAAAACATAAATAAATATATGATTATTTTTTGAAAATGCAGTCATGACTTATGAGGGGAAAATGATTAATTCTTTTTTTGATATCAAAATACTAATAAAAAAAAAACGTCATGTGAAAAATGTGGAGGTGTCATCTATTTACCCCTCCCCCCGGTTAATAAAGTGCTAAAACGATAAATTTTACATGTAGTTAATTCTTTAATTTATTACAGCTTACATGTAGGTTAAAAATTTCATTATTTATCAACATTCTATTGAGTCTATAGTATGTTAATTGTCCTAGTAAATTTTTTCATTCTATGTTGTACTCTTTTATAGCTGCCAAATTTGAAACATAGTTATATAAACATATTTTCAAGATATACTCACAACCAAAAATTTCCATGAATTATAATGGATAAGTAAAATGTCTATAATGTTAAAAATTCATGATTAATTAATTTGCAGTGACATAATTACTAATAGTCAGTTACACCAATATATTTTAAAAATGCCTTAAAATTTTCAACTTAAAGCATTTTCATTGGTGAAACAGTTATATCAAAATTGTGGAAGATGTTTCTATATCTGTGAATATTGGCAGAATAAATTGTAATATGGTTAGATCATTTTTTTGTAAAAATACAGACTAATAATAAAAAATGCACATAAGTCACAGTGCATGGTATTGATTTGAACATTTACTAGTTTTTTGTTTTTTTTTGGGGGGAGCGGGGTTAATTGTGGGTATAAACATTTCTTATTTAAATAAAAATTAAGCTTTTTATTTTATTTCTTCAAATGATATAAATCATTCTTAATTATATTAATTAACTTCAAAACAAATGTCAATTTGGTTTTCAGTTTCTCATGTGTATTGTTTAAAAAATTTCCTCATTTTCCCCATACATTTTATACATCTATTTAAAAAGCATTTGATAATCTTAACATTGCATTGAATTATTGTAATTCATCATATTTTCTTTTTTTTAATCTCAATAAGAGTAATTACTTCTGTAAACTATTAAATATAAATTGGGTTGTTATACATTGGATTATTTCCATCATCTAAACTTGAACAGTGAATATATTTAAAAAATTCAAACTTTATTTAAAATTTTCAAATACATTGACCTGTTAGTTAATAACACACAAATTAGTATATAATATTATAATCTTTTCAAACATATCAAGATTTCTACTCTTTTTCTTATTTCTTTGACATACAAAACATATGAAAATTGAAATAACTGACATATTGGTAAGTATTTACATGGAAAGTTTATATCACTGTCACACCTGATTAGAATTATTTACATGAAGACCTTGAAACTACAACCATAAAGATTTATGCCATATCTACTAAACTTTGGCAACACTATGTTGTTGATACATTTGTTCTGTGACCATATGGTGAAGCATTATTACATTCATTCTGTAATACACATTATCAACTTATCCTTTTCAGTTATGTTCACAATAGAATCAGAATAAGAACAAAAAATAGCCTTCCCAGTTGCTCTGGTGACAAATCTTCCTGAAGGCAAAATCAACACTACAATTTACCAACAAGATTATATACTAATCTGGGTGCTATAACTAATTGGAAAGTTTAAATAAAGTTTGACTTTTTCTAAAGACATTCAATATTTAATACTAGATGATGGAAATAGTTCAACTTATAATTAATGCTGAAATATTATCTTTACAAATCTTCAAACAAATAATAAATTGGGTTATATTTCCATTGACTTTTAGATACTAAATATTTAGTTTGTCTCTGTATAAAAAATTGTTTGTTAAATCATGTGATTGTCATTCAATTTCTCTTTGTGCTCTCCCATAATCTGAATTTTCAAAGCCTAGCAAAAATATTTCTATTTATTTCATAATCAATTTTGATTAAGAAAGAATAAAGATTAAAAACCTTAGTACTTAAATTATTTAACGTTTTGTACCTATGAAGTCATCATCATAATAAATCATTTAGTACACACAATTATGATCATGAAGTGTCATATTTGATTTAGTGGTGAAAATATTGCTTTTCTTTTTACATTTTAAATTATGAGATATAGTAAAAATGAATTTTGGATACATTTAAGTTTGTAATCGATTTTTCACAAAACTATAATATTTTTTATTGTCATTGTTCTCTCTATATATATATATATATATATATTAGTATGTCTGGTGATGTGGGTTAGTATTTTTTCATCAATCATAGCTAATTATAGTGCTCAGCACTGAAACAAAACCAAACACATAACTTCCATATGTACTAACATATGTATAAAAAGTTATTACAAATAAACAATGAAATTAAAATAAATATATATATATAATATAAATAGTAACTAAAGAAATAATTTAATAATGTTATTGCTAGATAACTATCAATTACTACTAATAGTCTTTAAACTAAACTAATTTGCACTTGTGGCTCACAATAGCTATTTTGTCTTGAATTCACTTGAAATAAAGAATGTCTCTAATGAACTCAAAATAAAACAGTTATTGTGGGCTACAAGAGCAAATTAATTTATTTTAAAGATTATTCATAGTAATTGTTAATTTTCTAATAACAACAGTAATGATTTCTCTAGATATTACATGGAATTAATTCCACTTATTTTTTTATTCAATCCTAATTAATTTGCGAATATATATTCAATATATAAATGTATTCATATTTAATTTATCATTAAAGTCATTTCTTATTTACTTTTCATTTTGAATAAGACTATCATAAAAATGTATAAATTATTTTAGCTTATTTTTATATAGTCATTTTTTTAATTATCAAAATAATTATATTTAGTATTTTAATATATGTAGACAGCATATTGATTAAAATAAACTCACCGAATTCAGCCTAAATAAAATAATCTTGTTTTCCTATAAGAGTGAAAACGATGAAATGCATAATTAAGTATATATTTATTTATTTAGTAAATAAACAACAAATTAAATTACCAGGTAAATAGTAGCAGTCAAATAATCCATTTTTTTTCAGATACTACAATATTTAATATCTGAGTTTATCTAAATACATTTAATCTGTTTATAGTCAATATTCAAGTTATAAATCACAGAAATATCAAACGGCAATTGTCAATATCCAATACAGAACATCACATGTGGAGACTAACATATGAGGTAAGAAAGAACAATATAAATGATAAATGAAAAACAATGAGATTGCTTGTAAGGATGTCATGTGATATTATACCCAGCAAAACAATTAAATGGAAATAATATTTACACATTCACAGAACTTTGCATTTAGAAAGTCTACTTTTGGACTTCCTTCTGATGTAAATAAGAGTAATTAAGTTTATTACATTGTAACCCTATACATAAAATGAAATTGCATATGTTATGAGGGATTTACTACTCATTCTTATAATATAAATAATGAGCTCAAAACATATTAAATAGCAATATCTCTAATAATATATATTGATATATATATTCATTTTAATTATAATAAATAAATAAAAATCATATTCTGCAACTATAATATATATATATGTTTCTTATGTATAATTATTTTTAATATATATATATTGTAACGATATATAAATATGTCGTTACATTAATTTAAAATAAAAACTTAAAAGTTCGCAAATAAAAGTAAAAAACTAAATGCTAAAATTAAAATGTTTGTTAAACGTATATACATTCGCACAGATGCCAAACTTTAAAAATATTTTTTTTAAAAAAACAAATAAATAAGTATTTGAACGTACTTTTTTATAAAAAAAAAAAAAAGTACAAGATTTAAAAATAAAAACAGGTATTAATTAATTCTTGTAATCTGTAAATGGAAATGATTGTTTATAAATTGTTTGAAAAGCAAGCTAGCCTTGGGCTCTTGTATAATTAAAATGATCTGATGAAAGATAGATAAGAAGAAAAAAGAAATTAGCTTGACCAATGAAAGCACTAAGCCTTGGCTCAGACCCTAATGAAAGTGATGGATTAGTGATGTTTTGTTGATTGAATCCATGTGGATTAATATAAAAAGGAAAATACAGTTTTTTCGGGCAGTTCCAGCGTTGTGTGTTTGAGAGGTGGTAGGACGCACAAACCACACTCTATTTAAAAAGGAAAAATGAAAAGACTGTGATACCTTGAACCAGCTATTGCCATCTCCAGAACATTATCTTTCAATGGAGGCATCGCGGGAATTAAAAGCAGAAACCTGGACCCTTCTACTGTGAGCTATGAACTTTACAAATTAACAACAACCAAAAAAAGTAATTAAGAACTTTCGTCAGTGATTTTTTTTAAAGATTCATCTAATTTAAATTTTAAAATGAACTCTTATTTGATTTTCAAATTAGTAATTGATTGTTTAAATTTATATAGTTAAGTTTTGCTAAAATCATTTCCATTTTATTATTTTTATTTGTAGTAATATTTATTGTAGAAATTATTAAATGCATTACATTTAAGTTGGGTATAGACATTGCATAGATTCGTTAGCGGTTGATTATGTTGTGGTTTTCACATTCGATTAGAATATATGGGTCAATGATATCACTGCAAGCATCTTACGATGAATGCTAATGGGATTTGTATATTCCCTATGCAAGTGACGTTTATCGATGACTTTGTATTTTGATCGGTTGTGTTTAATTTGGAATGTTTTTGACTGTGGAATCTGTGCAGCTGATCTGTACTCAACATTTTAAAGCAAATTTATAAAAATAATCTGTGCGAACGTATTTAAATGTTAAATTTAAGTCGGGCGTGAATGGCTATATAGTTTTGTAAAGTTATATTAAGGGAGGGTAATCTTAGGTTATTCATTTCATGGTTGAATTGGCTCAATGGATTGGATATATTTGTGTAATTAGTAGATGTAGTATGAGGTCTGCTACGGGCAGGATTGCATATATACGCCACACACCTTCTGTTTGCCTATGGATGGGTTTGTAAGTTGGCAGAAGACCGCAGTCCATTCCTATGGAGTTTTTTGTTTATTGTTCTACTTGCCAACAGATGTAACATCCCTGTTGGTGGACAGTGAATGTCTTCTCTAATTCTACTTACTATTCAGATGTCCATTCTTGACAGTATAGTATTTTGTGTTGTCGTATCATGCTACATTGAATACATGAATGTATCAGATGGATTGGCACCAGTTGATTGCAAAATTTGTTGCCTAAGGTTAAATCAGGGAAGAATATTTTCTTTTCAAATGCAGATCTATGTAGTCTATTCATACTTGACTATCTAAATAAAATATTAAACTCATTGAAACTTAGTTAAATGTAAAATTCAAAGTTAATATAAAAATCTAAAATGTTAAACTTATTCCTCAAAATTTAAATGTTATTTTATATGTGCGTAAATAAATATTTTTATGTGTTAATTTCTGGCAGTGGCTTTTATTTATTGATATTTAAGATATAAATTAAGATATAGATTTTTATCTCTGCGTCTCTGCTGAGCTAGTGACTTGGGCTAATGATCGGAATATTTAAATAAAGTGGAATCTTAACAGCGCGTATCTGCCTACTTTATAAATTTTTTTAGGTTTAAATGCCTAGATGGCGCCCTGGTAGTTGCAGATATTGTTTTTGTGGTTAGATTCGATCTCCACTTGCATTTCGATCATTATAATTGGCGCCTAACATGGGGCCTTACCTCAGAGATTGACCCTGAGAAGGGGAATTGATGATGATGAAATTTTCTATCTTTAATAAATCATGAGTGCCCTGAGATTGGCTCAATGGATTAGATATATTTGTGTAATTAGTAGATGTAGTATGAGGTCCACTACGGGCAGGATTGCATATACATGCCACACACCTTCTGTTTGCCTATGGATGAGTTTATAAGTCGGCAGAAGACTGCAGTCCATTCCTATGGAGTTTTTTGTTTATTGTTCTACTTTCCAACAGATGTAACATCCCTGTTGGTGGAGAGTCAATGTCTTCTCTAATTCTACTTACTGTTCAGATGTCCATTCCTGACAGTATAGTATTTTGTGTTGTCGTATCATGCTACATTGAATACATGAATGTATCAGATGGATTGGTGCCAATTCAACCACGAAACGAATAACCTAAGATTACCCTCCCTTAATATAACTTTACAAAACTATATAGCCTTTCACGCCCGACTTAAATTTAACATTTAAATACGTTCGCACAGATTATTTTTATAAATTTGCTTTAAAATGTTGAGTACAGATCAGCTGTACAGATTCCACAGTCAAAAACATTCCAAATTAAACACAACCGATCAAAATACAAAGTCAGCGATAAACGTCACTTGCATAGGGAATATACAAATCCCATTAGCATACATCGTAAGATGCTTGCAGTGATATCGTTGACCCATATATTCTAATCGAATGTGAAAACCACTACATAATCAACCGCTAATGAATCTATGCAACGTCTATACCCAACTTAAATTTAATGCATTTAATAATTTCTACAATAAATATTACTACAAATAAAAATAATAAAGTGGAAATGATTTTAGCAAAACCTAACTATATAAATTTAAACAATCAATTACTAATTTGAAAATCAAATAAGAGTTCATTTTAAAATTTAAATTAGCTAAATCTTTAAAAAAAAATCACTGACTAAAGTTCTTAATTACTTTTTTTGGTTGTTGTTAATTTGTAAAGTTCATAGCTCACGGTAGAAGAGTCCAGGTTTCTGATTTTAATTCCCGCGATGCCTCCATTGGAAGATAATGTTCTGGAGATGGCAATAGCTCGTTCAAGGTATCACAGTCTTTTCATTTTTCCTTTTTAAATAGAGAGTGTGGTATGTGCGTCCTACCACCTCTCAAACACACAATGCTGGAACTGCCTGAAAAAACTGTATTTTCCTTTTTATATTAATCCACATGGATTCAATCAACAAAACGTCACTAATCCATCACTTTCATTAGGGTCCGCGCCAAGGCTTAGTGCTTCCATTGGTCAAGCTAATTTCTCTTTTCATTTTATCTATCTTTCATCAGATCATTTTAATTATACAAGAGCCCAAGGCTAGCTTGCTTTTCAAACAATTTATAAACAATCATTTCCATTTACAGATTACAAGAATTAATTAATACCTGTTTTTATTTTTAAATCTTGTACTTTTTTTTTTATATAAAAAAGTACGTTCAAATACTTATTTATTTGTTTTTTTTAAAAAAAATATTTTTAAAGTTTGGCATCTGTGCGAATGTATATACGTTTAACAAACATTTTAATTTTAGCGTTTAGTTTTTTACTTTTATTTGCGAACTTTTAAGTTTTTATTTTAAATTAATGTAACAACATATTTATATATCATTACAATATTATACATAAAAGTCAATTTTTTGCCCATGATTTAATGCCATTTTTAAATGTTAATAATCTATTTTAATGTTAACCAATTATTGTATATATAACACCATTTAGTGTTTCATAATGGTAGTTAAATAACAACAATAACAAAATAAAACATCAGTAAAACAAATTAAAACTTCATATAGAAATCCAATATAACTTTAAAGAATTGACTATACAACATAATAATATAAAAAATAAATAATTATATACTATACAATTTTATATATATATATATATTGAAACAGATATACTGTTCCACGTATATATATTCAAAAAATCCCCTCCCCCAATTAAAAAAGACTAGCATGATTTGATCAAATTAAAAAAGAAATAAAGCAAAAAGTTTATAGTTAAAAGAAAATCATTATTGATTTTATAGTTTCAAATTACGATGTAAATAAAAGCTGGCATTTATTAAAAATATTACATTTTTAATTTTTGGAACGATGCTTTCGAATAAAGTGTGATAATAGCTTGAGGCAATCTTAATAAATTGGAAAACATGAATTAATCTTCCTAGTTCATTATCTGTCCCACGAAAAATATTGTCCAATCCTTCAGAAAAGAAAAAGCACTCGGAATTAAATGAAAGCGGTGCAACAAATAAAATACAATGGTCTGAGCTGCATAATCAATCTGTAGGTCAGAATATAAATAGTCAAGTTGGAAGTTCAGGGCAGATTAGATTGGATTTCTAAAGAAAAGAGACTTTCAATAGATTTTGAAAGAGATTTTTTAAAAAAAAATTTTTTTTAAAGTAAGAAAAGTGAAGAGTTAAAATATTAAAAGTTTCATCCAGGTGTTGTTTGATTATTAAATTGATACCTGATTTTAAGGAACCTAAGAATACAATAATTATAGCCACTGGTAACAATAGAAAAGGAACATATTATTAAGGATATCACAATGATGAAAGGCTAACCCTTAACAGCTTTCTCTTTTCATCAAGCCATGATTCTCAGAGATTTGCCTGGGTAATCATCATGATAGTGAATACTGCCATTCAGAGTGAATGAAACACCCCTTTTGATGGAACAGACTGGATAAAAAAAATGAAGGTAACAATTTTATAAGAATATACAATACTTATATGTGTTTATAAAAGAACAAAGAAAACATCTTTCTCAAAATGAATTATGTGAAAATACATTTTATTAATGATAAATATTAAAAATATCTCTAATCAAAAGGTATTTTATTCAATACCTATACGTGTGTATGAAAATAAAAACAAAACAAATATCTGTCTTAAAATGAATTATGTGAAATACGTTTCGTTAATGATAAAGTATAAATATTAAAGATATCTATAATCAAAAGGCATTTTTAATAAGGATTGACTTCTCATCTGCAGATACATTTGAATTAAAAATAACTAAATAAAAATTACAAATGATTACCTACATATTGATTGTATATAAATATTATACATAGCTATAATTAACTAAATTATAATGATGTGTTTATGATCCAGATAAAATTGGAAAATACCAAAATGAATGTATTTATACAAAATGAATGTATTTAGTAAATTTATACTATATTATTAACAAATTCAAACATTTAAATATGAATTAGTACGTCAATAAAAGTTAATGATTATATGTGTATAATGAACCACATACTTAAATAAGTTGAAAGATTAAGAAAATCATTTTTTTATTAAAGATTTTATTTATTATTTGAAAACTCTGAGAAAAGTAATATAAACACAGAATTAAAATGTGTTATATATACGAGTTGAGAAATAAGAATACCAAACCAATGAACCTAGGATAAATGTGCATATAGTATGGATTCAAACTTGGATTTGGATAACCATGAATAAAATATATGTTTTGTGCTTTAACTAACTTAAAATTAACTGGAACTCTGAATTAGATGTAAAATATAAATTTTTAAAGAACTTGCATTCTTTAATTCATATTGCCCTACTATTGGATGTACACCAAGATACACAATGGACTACAAATAAAATATTTGTTCAATTAAGTGGAACTCTGCATTAGATGCTATCAGTTGTCTTCATTATTCTCTCTGTTGTCTTAATATATCACACTTCTCTCTGTGAAATAATTAAATAATTAAAGATGTAAACTGTTAAAAAACTACTGAAAGAAGGACTTTATTATACTCTCAACAGATTACATTTTTTTAAGTCATATAAAAATGTTATTGGAAGTAGGCTGAAGGGATACAAGGGACTGTCAATGAAATATTTTGTTTGATGGACCATTAATTAAACCTGTTATTAAATAAAATTATTGTTGCTTAAAATTAATTTTAGTTATCCAGTTGTTCAATTTTATTTTTTTATTGCATCACTCATCATTCAGTGCACTTGTTCATGAGAATTTCATGCCTCCTGAGCTATGTCTGGCATAACTAGACCTACGTAAGTCAGGTTGTAGTGAGATGGAACTCTAGTGGCACCATTTGGAAAACCAAACACAGAAATGTCTAGATGCTTCCAGTCTCTATGGTGCTACATCCTCTGATGAGCAGGAAATATTGTTGTAGGAGGGGTTAATATCCATATTGGGGAACACCAATCGATAGTTTCTTCCTGCAGCATGCTCATCAGTAAATTGTTACAACAGGTAATAAAAGGGTTGTATGGGTACGGTTACTATATATATATATATATATATATATATATATATATATATATATATATATATATATTGTCTTATATAATGTTTCATTCATTTCCAAATGACCAGTTTTAACATGAATTTATAGAAGTTTTGTAAATATTTAAACAATTATTTAAGTTATTTTTAATATAATATGTTTCATATATTTATCTTTTCTGGCCTGACCAGAGTCAGTATTAACATTGAACTTGGGCATTTAGATTATTGAATATTGAATTTTAAAGCAACAGTATAACTATCTGAGCCATTCTTCCAAATGTTCATTTTATTAGAATGTTACCTTCAAAATCAATATTCAAAAATGTAAAAGTTCAAGTTCAATTCCCATGCTAGTGCTGCCACTATTCTGCTGGTCAAAAATTACCTGAAGAAGAGGGAAGAATACCACTTGAAACATTGTGATACATACTAATCTGTGTGTCATTTCTAACAGTGGAATGGAGTTGGAAAATTTAAATAAAGTTTAAACATTTTTATAAAGATATTTAGTATGTAATATTGGATGATGGAAATTGTTCAACATATAAGAACAAATAAATATCATCATCACAAAACTTTAGACAAATAGTAATTGTTTATTTATTTCTATTTATCTTTAATAGTACTCAAATATACTTAATATCATATTTAAATTGTCCATAATGTTGTTTCCATAATTACTATTAATAATCAATTCAACTCAATTTAACTGAATTAAAATAAACAACCTATATGTAATAATTAATTTATTCTGACAGGTTTACGTCTATCTAATATTGGACAAAAATTGATTAGAATAAAATATTTTTTAATATTAACTGTTTATTTCAATTGAGTTCAATTGAGTTGAATTGATTATTAATAATAATTTATTTATATTTTATCATTTCTTTTTTAACTTCTAAAATTGCTATTGTTGCGGTAAAAACTTTTTCCATTTGTTGTATTCTATATACATTAAATGTTATCATATGCCAAAGCTTAAAGTAAACAACTACTTAACCTTTGGTGAAGATAGAAAATGAAGTTTTAATTTCTTTGTAGAAAGAATTTTTAAACAATACATTTAAAAATATATATAAATTAAAAATTCATTTAACATTACAACACTAGCCAAAAAAACTAAACTTTATGAAAATTCTTCCACAACCATGGTGTCATCAATTAACAAAAACATCTTTTCAAGTGACATTACAATACTAGCCAAAAAATTTAAACTTTACTAAAATTCTTTCACAACCATGGTTTCATCTATAAACAAATAAATCTTTTCAAGTGAATTTTACTTTTCATTTCAACAGGTTTATTTGTTAATAGATGAAACCATGGTTATGGAAGAATTTTAATAAAGTTTATTTTTAGGGGCTACTATTGTAATGTTATATGAATTTTAATTCTATTTATTAGTAGTAGTATAGTGATAGGCAGTATTTAATTTTTAATATATATATCTTCTATTTAAAAATATGACATTTTTATACTATTTTTGTTCTGCATAATATTTTTTAATTATTTGAGTGTCATTAAGATATTTTTTTAAATATTGATATAATTTTATAACTTTAAATCTTTATTATATAAAGAATTAATTGTTCAAATAATTTGCATATTCAATGTGTCCATGCATATGAATGATAGAATCAAGACCTATAATACGGCTACTAAATCATATTTGGTGATTAAATTTATGTGTAATTCAAATAATGAAAGAATGTTTTTAATAAACTTAAGAATGCTTCCATAGGTTTACCATTCATCTTATTTAATTATTATGAACTTCCAAATACTATTTTTAAACAATTGCTGAAAAAAAATAGCCTTACAGAAAACATTCAGAAAAAAGTGAAGTTTTTTATAAAGAATGAATTAATATTTCTCACAAATCTGTTTAAATATTAAACAATTTTGTACCAAAAGAAATATAGGCAATATAGAAATAGTAATCATATTTCCTATTAATCAACATATTACCAATGTTTCCATTAATTAGTTTAAGTCTTGTATGCACACAATAGAAATAATTTTATTTTTATAATACAATTTTGTATATTATTAACTGGAATAAAATGCATTTAAACGGTTTAATTTTTTTTTTCTAATATTAATCAATTTTTTATCAAGATAAAAATTTAATACATTTTAAAGTTTTGCATTAAAAAAATTAAAGAATATAATCAAAATACATACACACAAAAAATATTAAAATTCTGTGAAAATTCATAGTATCCATTGTTAAATTAGTAAGCAATTACTTTATCACCATATAAATTTCAAACTTGTGAAATTAAAGACAAACACAATTTTTTTGTGCATCATACATATATATTCTATATATGTAAATTATAAATAATTATAAGCTTATAAGCCTTTCAAACAAAAATAATTTTTACATCTATCAAAAAGTATGTAATAGATAGGCATTCAGCTTTATAAGCTTAATCTATGTAGGGTTGTTTTTTGGGTATTCTACATATCTAATAAAGTAGTTTTTATAAAAGAAACTCAATACATCAAGTAATTAAATTTATAGAGAGGAAAAATTCAAAAAATAACACGATAAGCAGAATAATTTATAATCAATTACAAATTTTAACTATTTTAACATAGTAATAATTTCAAAAAAATTACACAAACAAACCTCTTTGATTTAACCAACTATTACTTTAAACTTGAATAATTAAATGAACAAAGGAAGACTAAATCATGAGTAAAAATATATAAAGTGATTTCTCAAAATTAAAGAACAAACGTTTTCTAAATGTGAAAAGTACTATCTTAATAATATCTGCAAACTTCTAAATAAATTAAAACACATTTAAGTGCTATCTGTTTTTTTTTGAATGGTGAATAATTGATCTGAGTATATAGCCTAAAAATAAAATGTTTGGTTTCAAATTTAGTAAATAATGAGATTATCATAAATTATCATCCCCTGTGTGTTTTATATATCACTATGGCAGTTGAGTGAAGCTATTCATAAATGAGTATGGCAACTTTAACTCCAGACAAAAGTCAAAAACACACAACATTTTAAAATATAATGGTAAATCTTATAAAGATTAGGCAAATCAATTGATAATCCACCAAGTGATCAACCTATGACATGTACTGGCTTTTTATCTCTTTTTTGACAATCTTTTTTTAAAGTTGTTCAACAAAAAACACTAAATTCTATAAAATTTCAATTTTTCACCTAACTGTAATTCTTAATTGTATTCTATTTTAATTGCATCATACAATGAAAGCAGTAAGTATGAAATCAGACTTTTTCTGAAAATTGCTCAAATTTATTATAGAATGCTTTTTAGAAAGTTTTATTATGTTCAACATTTATATATGCTCATTACACAGAAAATGCAGCTTATAGTTATAAATTTGATCTCATATCAATCAAGTTAAGGCTCATATCAATTCATTCTGTATTATTACATCATGTTTTTAAAATATTACTTGCATTTTATCAACAAAATTACAATTGCATTATTAGGTTTTTGTTTTGCTTACATACAGTAAATTGTCAAAAAAAAATAATTATAGTACAATAATGAAATTATTTCAACTTATTAAGGATTCAAACTCAGACTTTCACATGACCCATTACTCTCAGTGCCATTATTTATCTTTTCAACATGTGTGTGATCAGGTGGGTCAGCAATATGTTATGGCACTGAGAGTAATGGGTCATGTGAAAGTCTGAGTTTGAATCCTGAATATATTACATATATAAAAGCAGGTTTAAGCCTGTACAATGTATTCAACTTATTAACTAATTTATCTCACAAATGATATACTGTAATCTATGTAGCATTTCAGAATCCAAACCCATGTTTGTGATATTTACATTTTTTAAATCTTAATAAAATTTAAGCCAAAAAATGCTGAAGTATTTTTTCCTATCAGTGGCTGTTGAGTGAATGAGTCCCAGTCTGTTACATCTATACCTATTTCTATAGTTTCAATATGAAAATGATTTGTATATTTTATATACTTATATACAGTAGCCAAAAAAAGTTGATACTTCTAACTGTGTATGTTATTAAAGAATGAATTAGAGAGAAATTACTAAATACATGATATCAAAATAATTTAAAATAGTAATATATAAAAAAAGATGTAAATGTAGGTATAATTAGGAAAAAGAGCAGTTTTTAAATGAAAAAGTAAAGTCTACATGTATTGAAAACATTGTAGATAGGCAATTTTAGTAAGGTAATGTTTTCCTTATCAATAATTAATTGTCATATATGAAGTCATTCATCTGTCTGACAACTTTGCATCTTGATTTTATTTTTAGTTAATAGAATGTGATATATTTTACCTGGTTTAATGAAAAAGTCAATCTTTTATATTTATTGACTGTTGTATAACCATAATGTCAAATTTCCAGATACCATATCTCAATTACAGTTTAAATGACAAAGACAAAACCACATCACTGACACATCACAGAACATATGACTGTCTATAATTTGTGTTTCTATTATGATATCAGCATTAGTACATCTAATTTGTCATTATTGATAATTAAAGGACTGCACTAAATTGTAAAACTAAATCACTAAGAATACCAAAAACATAATTTTTAATAATGAATTGTCTATCTCTTTGCATTGATTAGCCTATCTTTATACTGTTTGTATAGAATACTTATAAAATTGTTTGATGTTTTATTAGATTAGTATTATTTATCCAATACTTGGTTCTATATAATTTGTGACTTTTACTTTCAAGCTTAATTTAATTAAAAAATCATTTATCAACATATTATTATTAAATAACTAACTAAGTTGTTATGGGTCATCATTTAATACAAAAATCCTAAGTTCATTATCAAAAATGTTGCCCCATCCCTTTTCCATTTGTTTTACTTGACATGAATTTCAAATGTTAAAAACTTCAGTTTAGAATAAGAATTATCATGCCAAAAACTTAGCAGTGATTTAAGTTCAATAATATAAATTATAAAACAAATATTCCATTTAGTAATATTTGGATAATTGTTATACATAATAAGTCAATATTTATATTCTACCATTACTAAAAATCTAATTATAGAACAGAAGAATTTTTTTACTGCACAACAGTCCATTTTTTAAAATACATATTCACGGAATTAATTCAACAGCATGATTTTTAAAACACTGCAACTCTTCCAGTTAATTAAGCAATTAATAATTAATTTATCAGTTATTGCATCTACTACTGATAAAACACATGTAGTAATTTTAGTTAATTTTACCTTTTCTTTTACTGGTTCAATGTTAAATAGATATATAAAGTAAATTTAAAAAAGGAATAAAATTCCACTTCAAAATTTTACAAATATTTTTTATAAAAAAATTCCATAAACATTGACAACCATAAACATAAAAGATAACATATGCTCAGCATCTGCATGACTGCTGTACATAATCATAAGTATTAAAGATGCATTACAATGGACTATTTTTATATTTTTATAATCAATGCATTAATACTCAATTGACCAACTCAAATTAATTTGATACTCTTATTCCTTACCTAAGAATAGCTAAATATTCATTTTCTGACAATTGTATTTGAAAGAAAAACCCTAAACCAGTTCGTGACTTAAAGAGGTTTCACGATTTTGCTGATCATATTTGAATCCCAGATTAGAGAAATAAATGTGATATATACTATCAATTTCATCACAAATTCCTTTTTGTGATTACCACGTCTGCAAAATTTCAAACTGTATTCTTCCTATAAAAGATGCATTTGTATGATATATATATATCGTAAATGTGTGGTATAAAAAAAATACATTTAATAATTTCCGTAATGATTGTATTAGAATTTTTTTCTCATATAGCAGTTCGTGCATTCATACAAAATTAACATCTTTAGGTGTCATATTTACTTTAATTATATATCATGTGATCGCAATCTAACCATATGATGACAGAATAATTATTTTACTCTGGTCCAATAATTTTGTTATTCATCGGAAACATTTCATCAAGTATAAAAAACTTAGAAAAAAAATAAAGATATTATTACTTCATAATACTTATAAATTTAATTTTTAATCCGCGTTCATTTTAAAATTAATTTTTAACGCATTTCATGTTTTAATCCACAAAATTTTATTTCGTAACCATAATACAAATCAATACTTTCGCGACCTTCTTATTAAGAACTTATAAAAAATATATAGAAAAGTCAAAATCTGATAATGGGATTTTTTGATCTTTTTTTTTTAATGTATTAATTTAAATATCTTTTTTCTTTGCACGTAAAATAATTAGATTTTTTCTCTTTCTATCTCTTTGATATATGAAAATTTAATTGGTTTTTATTTTTGACAATTTTATTTATTTTAAACACAGCTGTAATTAAACTTTGTTTTCTAAATTGATTTGAACATGCTTTAATTTTGAAATTACACTTTTTCTTTTGTTCATTTATTCTGATGAGGACCTAATTTTAAGAAACGAAGTGTTGAAAATTTGATTAAAACGATTGAATATGCAAATTAGACATTAAAAATAAACATTATGGAAACCTCACCTCTTAATCTAGTCCTGATTTTGTTGTTATTTTATTATTATTACTTATTATAAATTATTCATGGACAACAACAATGAATGCTCGTGTAACTATAACAACGAGAAAAAAATGAGGCTGAAAATGAAAAATAATTAATTCAAAAGTTAAATGATAATTCCTACGAACTGGTGACATCTAAATTGGAAAAAATAAATGTGTGTGTATTTCTTTTGAAAAGATATTTTTTAATAATTTAATCAATATAGTCAAACTAGAAAAAGACGTTATTTTTTAAATGTTAAGTTATATTACATTATTTAACAAACTATGTGATATGTAGATCTACGAATAGCTAGTTCTTTTTTAATAGTTATGATTTCAGTATAAGTTATGTAATACTATATATTAATACACTTTTACCCCGCTTAGCGATGGCAATTGGTCCTCCTAAACTCATCGTTAAGCAAGAATATAGTATACAGAATATGTATTTACAATGGGGGTCTATTGGAAAAAAATTGGTCGGTTCCAGTCGACATAAAATACCCACATTGGTTTCCAAGCTCAAAGATTTTCCTGATTTTTTTCATGGCAATGATGACATAATACGATATCCAAAAAGGAAAGTTTTATATCACTAAGAAAAAAATGCATGTTTTCACTGTTTAAAAAGTACAGTACAGCAAAAAGAAAGAGAAAGTGAAACTAAATTTGAATTTAAGAGTTTTTTTATTCTTCGGCAGAAGTTTTTCATCGTAATAAAAAAAATCCATACTGAAGTGCATTTTTAAAAAAAAAATTTGTATTACAGTGCATATTACTGTACATTTATGTTTATTACTTATGTGACATTATTCAAATTAAAAAAACCAATGTTTAATTATAAATTATTTAATTAAACATACAGAGTTATTACTGCACTCCAGAGTAACAAAAGGCTTAATGTGTATCCAGTCAACTTTAGAAAAAAAAAAAAAAACTTATTTTAAAAGAAAAAAAATCTAACTGTTCTAATTTTCTAAAACATACGCTAAGTTTATTTTTCTTACTGTATATTTTTAGTAATGTAATAGTGCCTCCCCCCCCCCATTCATGTAGACAGATTATTCATGAACACTTATTTTAAATACAATCTGTTTGTCTTTTTAAACTTTTTTTTAATTCGACATTAACATTTTAAAATGTTGTTTTTCTTTTGATTTGAAACCACTTGGGTGTACGTAATTAAGGAATACACACATGCAATTTAATATTAGTATTTAGTGTTTTCCTGAAAGTTTGTCATGATGGTATTTTAGTTGTACTGTTTTCATTATCTAATATAAGTGTTGAATGTCTAAAAAAATTAAACTTTATTTAAATAATCCAAGTACTATACATTATATTTAAATAAAGTTTATTTTTTCTAAAGACATTCAACACTTGTATGTATACAGTATTATAGATTCAGTAATTACTGTATATATATATATTTTAAGTTTATACATTCTATATTCAAAATACTGAATGCTGCACTAACAATGTGTTTTATGAATAAAATATTGTATGTGCTATACAATTACAGCAAAGTCATTACCTGTATACATATTACAGTAATGTACTTTTGCTTTTGGATAAAATTAATTTAAAATACCTCTTCTCTGATGTCATCAGTGATGCCAAATTTAAGATGGCTGCCAAAAAAAATTTTAAATTTTTTTTTCCACCGATTGTTATAGTAAATAATCGATTGTAAATTGAAGTGGTGGGTACAAATTGATGATGATTGCTATTGTAAAATATCACTAAGTAGCCAATCACTAAGCAGGATAAAGGTGTATATACAAATTATGGAACCATTTAAATCTTTTATGGCACCACTACTACCTTATCTATTGAAATGCAGTTCCTATATATCATTCCAAATCATATTTGCTAATTTTAATAGCATCTTTAAATTCATTGTTTAAATTAATACATTTTGTGCCCTATGTATGTTAAGTTCTCTGATAGAAAAATGATGGAGGTATCTAACCAATAGAATATTAGAATTATGCAATAACAATTGGTGCTATTGGAAGTAGCTTGCTATTATTTACTTACCATTTAAATTTGTACTTTAAAATTTAAAACATTATCACTTTATATTTCCTTTTCCATTGCCAAATTCATATAATATTAAGTTGTAAAAAAGCATTGTAAATGTAATAAAGAACATAGATGATATTAATATTATAAAATTTAAAACACCTATCAATTTATTTCACCTTTTTTTCATCTATTACAATTTTTTTGAAATATATATATTCTGAATTATTTCTCTATCTTTGAAAATGGAACTATTCTATTCCTTCTTAGAATGCTACTTTTTTAATATTGTATAAAGTATAGACATGAAATGATGATCATCAAAAATCAAACATTACTATCATTAGCATATTTTATATGGATATGTTTAAAATACAGGAGGTCCCCTAATTACAATAAAGCTTCCCATCTCTCTGAAATGGATTACTTTTATTTTTAGCATCACCACAGGTCTTTATTACTGCTTATTTTTAAAAGTAGTTTGTGTGCGATTATGTTACATATGCACTATATATTTCTGTTTTGGTGAATTTTTTTTATTCTTATTAATTAAAAATATGCATGAGAAATGAAAAAACAGCAGTGTTGATACAACTAAAAAGAAATCAAGGTCTCATAAACCCCATATGGTTGAAACAAAAATGGATATAATTAGACATTCTGAAAATGGTGAATCTTTTGCTTCAATCACATGTTTAAATAATTTAAATCAAGAAACAATATATACAATTGTGAAAAACAAAAACAAAATTAAGGAATATGTTAAAAATTGTGGAAATATTTCTTCAAAGATTGTTTCAAAAAGAATGGCAGAGTAATGGATGACATGAATAAATCTTTGGCTTTATGGATTGAAAATCAACATCAAAAAGGCATCCTAGTGAGTTTATCAATTATTCAAGCCAAGGCTCTTAGTTTGCATGAAGATTGGAAAAAAAAAATTAAAAGAAGACTCTGTTGTTTATTTTGTAGCAATCAATGGCTGGTTTCACAAATTTAATATGAGGTATTCTCTATGTAATATTAAATGTACTGGTAAAGGCAGTGCAGATAAAAAAGCTGTAAGTGAATTTATTTCCATTTTCTCTAATATCATTAAAGATGGAGCTTATTTTCCATATAGATGAGACAAGATTATTTTGGAAAAAGATGCCTGCATGTACATATTTAGCAAAGAAAGAATAAGTTGCGCCTGGGCATAAATCTTCTAACGACAGATTAACAATGATTCTTGGAGGTAATTTATTTAGTGATTTTAAATTAAAGCCAATGCTAATTTATCAGACAAAAAATTCTAGAGCATTGAAAGGAAAAGATAAGAGAATGCTTCCAGTCATTTGGAAATCAAAACCTAAAACCTGGGCTACTGCATAGGTTTTTCAAGATTGGTTCTGACATCATTTTGTGCCTTCTGTTAGGCAATATTATAGTGAGAATAATTTACCATTTAAAACATGATTGCTCTTAGACAATTCTCTTGGACATCCAAAATCCCTGTAAAATTTATATCCAGAAGTTAATGTTGTGTTTATCCCTCCCAATACTACAAGTGAAATACAACTTATGGACCAAACTGTGATAGCTACTTTTAAGCAGTATTATATGAGAAGATTAATGACTCAAGCAGTCAATGCAATTGACAAGAAAGGTGGACCTACACTAAGATTGTTGGAAAAGTTATAATATATTGACTGCAATAAATATTATTGGGGGTACATGACTAAAATAAGAGAGTCAACAATGAAAGGTTGTTGAAAATATATATCCACAAATGATGAATGCTTCTATGGACATTGAAGAAACTCCTGAAGATATCACAACTGAAATAGTCAATATAATGAATGAATTAAATGTATATGTCTCTGATGAAGATATTGATGAGTTAATGCAATCTCACTCAGAGCCTTTGTCAAATGAAGACTTGATTAAATTACAAGAGATAAATGAAATACAAAATGAAGAAAAACCTGATAATGAACTTATTGTTAAGAGTTTGATAATCAAGCATATGAATGAAGCCTTCATGCATTTTGGTAAATTTTTGACCATCATAGAAGAATGTGATCCTAATGGAGAGTATATATCTCATGTATGAAGTGCACTAGAAAAAAATACAGAATGTTACAGGATCCTTTATCAAGAAAAGAAAAAGAATAAAATTCAATTAACTCTTGATAAATTTGTAAACAAAACTCCAGATATCAATGAATAAAAAATAAATACTGTATTTTGAAAACCCTTTTTGATGTTTTTTTTTTTTTTTTTTTTTACAGACCTCTACTTTCAAAAATTTCAACTTCCAAACACACATCAGGAACCAATTAAGTTTGTAACTAGGGGACTGCCTGTATATTCTTTTTTTTTTTGCTGGAAGATCATATTTTTGTTGACAATTTATTCACATTCTTTAAATCATTAAAAACTTTTATACAGCTTATATATTATTTCAGTATAAACTTGAGGGAAACTTAGTTTTATGCATAAAAATATAAATAAATATAAAATTAAAAAAAAGGAAATTCTTGTTGCTAAATCAATTATTAAATTTATACATTCTTAAATCATCTTACATTTAATCATATTATTTTCTGATATTAATAAAATATATTAATATTTTATTTTGAATAATTTTTTTTCTGTCTTATGTATTAAAATATGTCTTGTTTGAAAGACGTGCAAGAAAATATATATGAATAGATTTTCAAATATATCATCACAAATACTTTAAGTATAATCTCATTATTAAAAAACAATTATTTTTAGGCAAACTATAATGTATAATTTTGGTAATTTAATGTTGTCTTTTAATAAAATAATGTATTTATTCATTTGTGAGCAACAATTGAATTTATATTTAATTTTTTAAAATATTTTTTTTTATTTTCTCTATTATTATAAAATAAATTATTTTCTTAAAAATAATATTTAAAAATGTAGAGGAATAAAAGTGAAAAATTTTTAACTACAGTGGCATCAAAAATGTATTCTAACTGGAAAAAAAATATAATTTAAAAATAATGAGTATCATGCAAGATAAATAGTTGATTTACAACAGTATTTATTGATGACATTTCTTTAATCAGTTATAGTAAATAGGGAAATAAATGATATATTTAAAATTTTATATTAAAATTTTAAAATAAGGGTAACATATCCTGCAACAAATTTAATACAACATTCATCACTGACTGATTTTTGCATTAACTTCAAAGTAAAATAGAGGCATAAATAAAATTTTGAGATCAAGGATACCATAGTAATTGATAACAATATTGGCTTTATTATGCATAATACATAATATAAATATGATAATTAAAATACTGAAGAAATAATAATAAAGATAATAAATTAATACCTATATACTATTTCTTTATGAATATGAGGCAAATGGCCTTGAAAGCACTTAGCGTATAATAATTTTTGGAATCTTTATAGCTTCTCATTCAAGTGTTTTATACACTTCTTAATTTGTATATTAGTTTCAATAATAAATTTTGCAATCGTAAAAAGTATTTCATTTATGTTAAAATACCATTTTTATTATACAATAATCACACACATTTGTTTACTCTTTATGATTTAATTAATTTAGATATTAGAATCATAAAAGAAGGAAGAACTATATCTTATCAAGTATTAACAATACTTAAATCTGCCACATGTGGTAAAGCTTTAAAAAATATAAATCTTTGCTCTGCTTCAACTTAAACATATTTAATGCATTGCAAAGTTAAGATTTATAATTATATTTATTTATTAAATATTTTATATGACTACCATATAAATAAGAATAAATATTTAATTATAATTTGTGTCCTTTATAATTTTATAATAGGTTCACATATCCATATCTCAAAATAAATTAATACACTTTTAAAAAATATATATTTGTTAAATAAAAGATATTATTACTATTTTATATGTATATAAAACACTTTAGGAAATTATATTTTTTTAAACAAATAAAAAAATAATATTAACATTTTTTAAAATCTATGAATGATGCAATCAGTTGTCCAAACTGGTATCCTTACATGTCTCTTTGGGCCCATAAATGATTCATGTTGAAGCTTGTAACATGATAATTGAATAAAACTCTTATATTATCCATTCCTATTTATTTTTGAACAATAATTCTTTTTGTATATTCCTTTTGCTTTCTAGTTGATTGATAAATATAACAAAATATAAAGTATCCGTTAATTTTAAAGAGAAATATTTATTAATATTATTCGCATATTCAACACATTAAGCTTTCCATCCAAATCCCTGAAAAAAATATAGCAGCAAATGAGTGCTAGATTTTTGTTACAGTCTTAGTATCTTAACAATCCATGTTTTTGATTTATTAGCTATAAAAATTATAATTAATCTACAGTTATGTTATAAATATGTCACTCAGTTCAATGTCTGATTCTTCAGTTTTTTATTTAAAAAATCATGACTTTTTATGTCAATAAAACTGCTAAGGTATAAAATGATATTAGTAAACCTTAATAAAATGTTGGAATAGATAAATAGAGAAAATTGACTTGAGACTGTTGTTTTAAATTTAGGTTTCCAAGGAATATATATCTCTTGCTTATGACACTCTATTTATATACATGTTAATGCAACAAATTTTCTTAAAATCTTCTTTATTTTCTTACAGTTTCGACTCTCCAGCAGTCTTCATCAGAGCTCGATCCTCTTCACTGCCTTAATTAAACTGACCAGGTTTTACTTTTTAATCTCATTTTCAGATAAAGAAAAAAAAATCTGCATTTTACAGATCAAATAGAAATTTATATTAAAAGTTGTAAAGTCCAACTTTTTTAAAAAAATGGGTTAGTTTTCATGATTGGAAAGGTAGATTTGATATTGATTTTCTAAGAGAATTTATTTATATAATTATGTACTTTTTTTTCCCATAAGTTTGCAGTTATCAGGTAAAGATAATTTATTACATCTAGGATAGTTTGAGCTTCAGAGATGGACAAGAAGTCAATTGATTTAAAGAGAGATCTGTTATGACCAAACATTATTCAAAAGTCCCAACCAACTAATATTAAAAGAAGAAATACATCATGATGGATAGATTACACTTTACCTAGAATTGATTGACAACCAGGAAAAAGATAACTTGTTAGATTGTATGTTATAGCTATCCATTCTATCAACTCATATATTGGTAAACAATGTAACTACTAACATTTTAATTAATTAACAATCTATTGCAGCTTATATAGATTTATAATAATATATTTTCATAGCCTTACTAGTGCTGTTGACATAAACAGCTTTATTTATTAATTAGTTTTATAGAAAATTAATTATCATTATAGAATTCAAAAATATGAATTGTAATTAATTTATATAAAATAAAATAAAATCTGACTTTCATTTAAATATATAATTAATTATTATCTATTTAATCAAACTGAGAACTATAGGATTTGATTAATATAATAAAAAATATTTGAAAATATATTTTTAAAATAGCACAACTCGGACATATACATATGTGTGCTTATTTTAATACTGATGAGATCTTTATGTCTTAATATATATATCAGTGTAACTAGTGATGATATTTTTCAAAAATATGCTGAATATGCTTATTCCAGCTTAGTGTTTGTTGAGCTCAGGATTATAAAGTTAAGCTTAGGGTTTCAAATACAAACCTAGTTGTGTGTGTTATCCTGATTACTAGATGACACCATAGTGTTATTAATTATTCTAATTAAAAATTAAAAGTGTGCTTATTAAATTCAGATATTGCAATTAAAGTTTAAAGATTTTACAATCTCTAATTGTTTAAAAGAGATTAAAATCTAGTATTGAATAGCCTTTGCCAGCTGTTATGTATAATTATATTAATTTATTAGTGTATTTATTAGAATAAACAATAAGCATTTATTTTTATATGATGCTATGTGTACAATTGTATTACATTCAAAGATCAGCCTTTCAAGCTAATTGTGCATGCGTCTTTTGAGAGTGTTAAATAATAAATAAATACTTCCCTCTACAATACAAGATATAGTATTTATGCAGGAATAAAAGGAATCCTCTTATTCCTATGACTCAAATTCTTTTATATGAGCAAATCTGAAGTACTGTTGAGGAAAGCGTGAGAGTAGAATTTCTCACTTTAAATTACTATTTACGATGTTTGAATGAATTACGTCGGTGAAATTGTCTAGAATTAGCTTAGTCTGATTTAAATATATCACTAGCTATAATATTAGTTATGTCAGTGTAACTAGTGATGATATTTTTCAAAAATATGCTGAATATGCTTATTCCAGCTTAGCGTTTGTTGAGCTCAGGATTATAAAGTTAAGCTTAGGGTTTCAAATACAAAACTAGTTGTGTGTGTTATTCTGATTACTAGGTGACACGATAGTGTTATGAATTATTCTAATTAAAAATTAAAAGTGTTCTTATTAAATTCAGATATTGCAATTAAAGTTTAAAGATTTTAAAATCTCTAATTGTTTAAAAGAGATTAAAATCTAGTAGTGAATAGCCTTTGCCAGCTATTATGTATAATTATATTATTTTCTTAGTTTATTTATTAGAATAAACAATGTAAAATATTTGTAAGAGGGATTCTCAAAAACAATAGCTAAAGAAGTTGTGTACTAATGTAAGCCAAGTAAAATTTTCAAAAGTCAAAATACTTGTATTAGGTACCAGTGCTATATTGGCAATGTTTGTATTCCATTTAAATTATAAATATTTTATTATTGTTTTCAATAAACTAAATTATTATTATTTCAAAAAGTTTTGTTTTTGTTTGTTTTACTTTTATATGAAAATATATTATTGTCTTGGGTTCCAGGTTCACGAAATCTTAAGTTTCTAAAGTTTATTAAATCTTCATTTTAAAAGTTCACAAATATATCATAAAGTTAATTAAATAAATTTGATATTGGTTTTAAAATTATAAAGCTATGCTAAAGTAAGTGTTTCTCAGATTGAATCACAATAACAGATAATTGCATTATAGCAGATATTTAATTAAATGTTTAGTTAGAAGTTTATTTAAATTATCAGTATATCTTCTCAGACTAAAGAGTGTGCAATATGAGATTAAGAATATTAGTATGTCAGAAGACTATTTTTATTTACTATTATTTTAAAAGCTGCACATTATCTTATATTAACTGCACATTGTCTATCATTATTTTAAACCTTTTATGTCTAAAGAATTTTAATCCATCTGCATTTGAGGTCTTGAGTAAGTTGTCTGTGAATATGGGAAAGGCATAAAAAGTACCCTTGCCCTTTTTTTTGCTCAAGTAACGTCTTGGATAATAGGCCATTATAGTTTAAATTTAAATTGATTCATTTAATTTGTGAATTAATATTTGTTTTGTTTATTATTCTAAGATTAAACATAATATAGTTATTCTATGGTCAGCTAAGATATCACTCATTTGTTTTATTCACCCAGCAATTATTTTATAGGTAACGTAAATTTTAATTTTGCACAAGAGTTTTAGTTTTAGAATCCCTGAGATTGTTTACTCTTGTTGCTTTGTTAGTTATGATTTAGTAGGATAATCTTTCCAATTAAAGCATCATTTATTCTTATTCAGAGTGTGTGATCTGATGGTAGGCCTACTCTAATAACTATTAATTAATGATTTTAAATAATCTTTTGTATGGTTTAGTAGTAGATTATTAAGATGCCATAATGGTTATAGTTGCATTAGTATTGGATTTGTTATCTATCTGATTGTACATCTCTGAATCATCATCATCTCTTTCCTTAAATTTTATTGTAACCCCACTGAGCTGAGTCGTTAAGAGTCTCTTGTTTCAGTTATTTTCATATCATTTCTCATCTCTCTTTCACATCTCTTCTATCATCTCACCCATTTCAAATTATTTCATTTTTCTTCTCCTTTCATCTCTCTCCACCATGTATCATTTCTATTCCTTTCATTTCTCTCCTTTTCTTTTCTTCTCTCTCTATTCCATTATCATCTTTCTCTCTATAAATCCACTTCTAATTTTTTATCATTTCTCTTATTTCTTTTATTTCTTTTCATCTTTTCTTCTCTCTCTCTCTCTAATCTTTTCTTTTCCCTTCTTCTCTCTTTCTTTTTCTTTTTCTTCACCCCCTCTCCTCTTCTTTTGGGTTACTATATATATATATATTGAAGCAGTATATATGATATATTTAAAATGGTTTTCGACCGGTACATATATATATATATATATATAATGTGTACATATATATTTTAAACTACATATATTCTTTCTTTACGTTTTTCTTAAATAAAATATTCAATTATAATTGTGAAATAATCAATAATATTTTTACACAGGTATATTAAAAAATGTATTAACTCTGAAGATGAACATTTTCACAATTTGATTTATGAAGGGCTCTTCAATATTAACTGACCAAGTTTTCAATATAAAAGTTATTGATCAATGAGAATCAATTACATAATGTTGATATGCCTCAATATAATGCTTGATGTGTAAATATTTTTTCCTGAGTAATTCCATTTTAAACACAAACATTCACAGATTTGTGTATGCAAGTGATCAATAAATATTGTATGTATTGTGATAAATTGTAGTTTTATTAGTAAACAGACAGCAAATCAAATAATAAAAAAATGGTTATTTTTTACAAAAATATTACCAAATCTAGATATTACTATTCATGCTTCTTTTATCATTAAACTATTATTGTGCTCATTATATAGCAAAAAAAATAAAAAATAGAAATAATAAATCATAAATTTGAAGTTAATTTTACAGATGCTTAAAATAAATAAAAATATTTTGAGGTACAAAATAAAGTCTTTTATCCAATATATGGAAGGCGAAAGAAATATACTTTATGAACAAATCATCTAAGCAATACTTATATCTTCCTAAGCCAGAGGAGAAATAATTAGAAAAATGTATTAATTAAAAATATGTAAAAAAGATTGAAACTAGTAAAAATACTACTGAACCTTGAAATTTCTCAATCTTGATTCATTAAACTCTATTTAAAGACAGTTCTGAAGTAATATTAATAACTTCTTGTATGATCGTGTCTCATCCAAGCCCACAAATGAGGATTACACTTTTATTCAATTGACAAAACTGACTTTTTAACATTGCTCAGCCAGGAAATTATACAAAAATGTAACTCCTGAATTCATAACCTTACCACTGTATTAACTTGAATAGGGCTCTGAAACACTGATACAATAAGAGATGAGATGAACATGTAAATATATTAAACTGTAAGAATTTTTGAAATGATATTTTTAAATAAATTTAAAAACATATATATTCCATTATGTTTTAAAAAATAATAGATAAGATTAAAAATATGATACATGAGGCTAATAGCGATTTTATTAAGCCTATAGAAATAAAAAAAAAATAGGCACAATAATACCAATATATAAGAATGTGACTTTCATTCCACTAAGATTAACATTTTATAAACAAATATTAAAGGTGTATCCATAACGTTAAAATAAAGTCTTGGGTCAAAAAATGTGTTCTTCATATGAATAGAGAAGGGTATAGCAGTTAACAATACTCAATAATATTATAATCACGTACTATCTACTTCATTTATGATCAAAGGTTATCTGAATTAATAAATACCCATTTTAAGATATTTACTTAGGAATAAGTAGTAGTGATAGTAATAGTAGAATTAATAGTAGTTGAAGCAGTAATAATAGTAGTAGTTGTAATCAATATACTAATAAAGTCAATTATTTTAATTAGATATTTTAATCAATTCTGAAACATTTTTATTAACTTCAATATATATATAAATTTGTTAAATTCAATTGACACTTTAAAACAATGGAACCAACAATCTCAATATATTATAGATATGTTTATAGAGACACTAAAGATTAAAACTTGACACAAGGAGATAAATTATTGATACAAAAAAGTTTAAATCAACCTTAGAAAACAGGTAAATATAATAGTCAATTATAACTTTCAAACTGCCTTAAACTTCACTCCAACAATGTATTACTTAAATAATAAAATTAATGCTCAAGGCTAAATAGATTTATAAATATAAATTCATTGAAAGCAGTCAACACTAAACATTATCAATACAACCAGTAATCTCAGTCTGTTGTCAAGACAACCTCCTTTTAATATATATATAAGCAAACAGTTTAACGGTAAAAGAAATATTATATTTTAAATTCTTTAGTAGCACTTTCAATTACATAGTAATCCTCATCAGCTTTAACTGAATTTCAAATTTTAACATTACATACATTTTCATAAGCTGTGTATGGCTGTATTTGCAACTTGCCTATTAATAACATTATCTTTATATTTATATGTTAAAATTGCTTCTATAATTTTCCTTTTTTTATGATTTCTTTCTTTCATTAATATTTTTATTTCATTAATATTAAATGTAAATCTACAATTACAAGTTTTTTTCATGATCAAAGAATACTGAAGCTCTATTAAATTAACTATTTACATTATTTTTATGCTGATTATATAATAATTGATGCTCCTTTAATCATTTTTCCACAGAACATCTTGATTTACTGATATATATATTTTTTACATCCAATAATCTGATAAATTATATTACTTTTTTGAAATTTAGAAATTATACCCTTAGAATTATTAATCAAACGATTAACATTCGGAGGAATGCAAAATGAAATATTATACTTTTATTTAAATATATTCTTAATTAATTTAGATTGCATGTTATTTACAAATGGCATAGATATCCATTTTTTATTATCTAAGGTAACATTTTAAACCCTCTTCCTATTATTAAATGAATTTACTGTACACAAAATTTGGTTTTATCATAGATAACCTTTAAAAGTTCATTAGCAAAGAGTTCAATATTTAAAATTTTATCACTCCTATGTTTACATAATTTATCATTGTGATGCAAAAATGATTTCAGACTTGCCATTTTATGTATCATTGGAACACATGATTTAAAATGAATATATCCTTTTTCTCCAATAAGTTTAAAAATTAATTTATAATTTAAATGATACATAAAATGGCAAATCTGAAATCGTTTTTGCATCACAATGATAAATTATGTAAATATAGGAGTGATAAAATTTTAAATATTGAACTCTTTGTTATGATAAAACCAAATTTTGTATACAGTAAATTCATTTAATAAGGAGAAGAGGGTTTGCAATGTTACCTTAGATAATAAAAAATGAATATCTATGCCATTTGTAAATTACATGCAATCTAAATTAATTAAGAATATATTTAAAGAAAAGTATAATATTTCATTTTGTGTTCCTCTGAATGTTAATCAACTGATTGATAATTTTAAGAGTATAATTCCTAAATTGCAAAGAAGTAATATAATTTATCAGATTTCATGTGGATGTCAGAAATTATATATCAGTGAATCGAGATGTTCTGTGGAGAAAAGATTGAAGGAGCATCAATTATTATATAATCGAATTAAAAATAATGTAAATAGTCAATTTAATACAGCTTCAGTATTCTTTGACCATCAAAGAACTTGTAACTATGGGTTTACACTTAATATTAATGAAATAAAAATATTAATGAAAGAAAGGAATCATAAAAAGAGGAAAATTAAAGAGGCAATTTTAATAGATAAATATAAAGATAATGTTATTAATAGGCAAGTTGCAAATATGGCTTATGATAATTTATGTAACATTAAAATTTAAAATTTAGTTAAAGGTGATTAGGATTACTATGTAATTGAAAGCACTACTAAAGAATTTAAAATATATTTATTTTACTGTTAAATTGTTTGTTTATATATTATATATTATATTTTTTATAATGGGTATTATACTTTTACATTTATATTGTACCCTTTTGTTTAGGTAAGGATGAATTGTTTAGATTAATTTACTAGAAAATTTTAAATTTCAAAGCTCAGTAAGGGAATGATGTATGTAATGTGTGGACAATCTTTTAAAATCTAGTTAGAGCAAATAAAAATAGTTACTGTATAATATTGTGTTAGTATTTTAAAAAAAAACAGTTAACAAAAGATAAACTATAATATTGTATAGTTGGGGAAACTGGCCATAATAAATGCCGCATTAATATGTCTTGTAAATAAATGTTTAAAGTAAATTTTAAAAGTAATAACTTAAAGTTTAATAAATAGACTATTTAATAATAATTATATTTAATAATTTTACTTTAAAAATCATTTAATTAAAAGTGATAATATGGGAGAAAAGTGCATATTCGATTTGATAATATTAAAATAATTATTCTAAATTTTGCTATAATATTATTTTTATGTAATATTTTGTAAATTAAATCATTTATTTTATTTTCAATTAAATTATTAGTGTCTCATGTATTTTTGTAAATCACATGATGTGTAGATATTCACACATGTGCTTGCGAAGTTTTTCTAGTAAAGTTGAAAAACTATTTTAAAATGTTAATATAAGATTTAAAAATATTAGATTTGTCTATCCCAGAATAAAATAATATTAACTGTTATAAATATTAAGTTGGGTTTTAAAAAAATGAATGTAATAAGTAAAAGTAGATTTTTATTTTGTTTTAAAAACAACTACGTTTTAAAAAAGACTAAAAGTAATAATAAATATTATGATATGATTTTAAAATTTATTTTGAGGATTTTAATTGATTTTAATAAAATATAAAAATTAACTGGTAATTAAATAATGTAATAATTTATAAATATTTGATGAGTCATCATTTATTTTTTAATTTTAAGGCAGCATTTATGGCCAGGGAAATAAAATAAGCATTGTTGAATTGACCAATCAGGGAAGGAAATTGTTTAGGTATAAAAAAGGTTCATAAGTTTTGCAGATTATTATTACTACTGTTACTGCTACCACTACTATTGCAATACTAGGACTCCACATTTTATCAACAGAGTAAGCTGTAAAAACAACTTAGTTTCTAGTAATTTACAATTTAAAATTAGAAGTACTAGTGATAATCAATTTTGTTTATTTTAAAATTTTAAAAGGACGTACAGTAATTTATTATTAAAAGATCGTGCAGTACAGAGATGCGAGGCTTAAAATTAAGTAATTCCTTACCTGCTAATTTATTAAATATAATTTTAACATCAAAATAAACATGAAGAAATCATCGTTGAATTTAAATTTATGGATAGAAATGTTGAATCATTATTTTTCTATTAGGCACATAATTTTTCCTATGTTAATTGGTCATGTTAACTTACTAGTGAATTTAGTAAAAGGAACTTCACAGAGGAGTTTTAGAAAAGTTCATCAGAAATGGAAATGAAAAGAAAAAATATGAAAAGCTTTTTATTCAGAAAGCTTATTTAAAATAAGGTAGTAAAGTTTTTTTAAAAAAAACTTTTAACATGACAAAAAGAATTATTTTAAGATGCTGAAATATTTCTTTATGAAGAAATATGGAAAATTAATTTTAAGACTATGATTTTTAAAAGATATGTAAAATTAAGATCGTAGCAGAATGCTTCATATCATATTAAGAAGGAATCTGTAAAAATAAATTAATTAATGTATGCTGGACATACAAAAGTTATAAAATTATTTATGGAATTTTATTTATATCATGGAGACCAATTTGGAATGCTGATTTGATACTGTATCAGAGAACTTGAACATCGGAAAATATGGATAAAAGTTACAAGAACTTGGAAATTATTTTAGCACAAAATATCAAAAGTACTTTTAATACTATATTTGCATAGCAATGGAATTCATGAATTATTAAAAATTTTGAAGACAAAGCAATAATTACTTAAATCAATCTGGATATTGTGAAGTGAACTTACCGCATTTAGTTTGGAACAGTCATCTTGAATTTTTGTGTTGCAATGTGAAATATCAGAGCATGCATAGTTTAGTGTCAGAAGTGTGATCAACAACATTGTATCAGGAGAAAAAGATATTCTCTTTAGTGAACTTTTTTGAAGAAATTTCTTTTTGTAAATATTGTCTTAAATTTATTTTTTACTAACTTTCATATTTATGCTTATTCGTAGAATAGGAATAGGGCAGGAACATAGAACATTAAATTATTTACTAACCTAGTGATTAAATTATTATGTAAAAAAAACTCTTTAATATTTTTTTTAAAAAAAAAACTTAATGTTTTAAGTGTGACTGTGGAATAAATGTTATAATATGTAATGTTTTTATTAATTCGTGATCCAGAAAACATCAACTAAGTAATTGCCAGTGGAGATTACTTATGGTAACAATTTAAAAATATTGATGATTTTATAATATATTTTATTATTTTTTGTGTGGATATATGAGGACGTATATAAGACACGATGCATTCACATAGTTTATCATTTGTTTAGTCATTTTAAAAAATATGCATACTTTTATTGATATTATAAGGATATTTAAACATAAGAGAAATATAAGAATATGATTTTATTATAACTGAACTTACTGTTTATTTTAAGTGATTAAGGTATTAAAATATGACATTGATACTGATTGTTTATATTTAGGTTTGAGAGTTACCAAAGAATGAAATAATCTTGTCTTATTAGTCAGTTAGGTTGTTATTTTTAAACATGAATTTATTTATTGTTATAGAAATGTAGGAATGAATTTAGCAATGTAAAGTGATAGATCTCTAATGATAACAGGTTAGTATTAGGTTAAATGAAACCAAGATAATATTTTATGTAGGATTTATTTATATGGGAATAAGGGTAGACAATAGTGATGATTATGCAAGTATAGATAACTTATCCCTCTAGTTTGTATATATTCATGACAGTGTTTGTTTTTTGTGTATTAAAGTTTAATGTTCCATAGTGCTGAATAAATAGCCTGGACATTATATTCAGTAGTGGAGGTTATTAGACAAATAACTCATACCCCATCTCTTATACACTGTTATCATGATGATTAGTTGATAGAGATGTTATTGAGTTAAAGTTATGGTTTATTCCATATACCTACTTGTTTAATTATTATCAAAATTTCTTGGATTACATCGTGAAGGACAGTATTTAAAATACGAAATGATGAATAAGTTTGGGCGTGCAGAATTGTTATTGAAGTGGATAAGATAAGTTATGTTATTTAGAGTAAAGATAAAAATAAATGTAAAGATTATAACAACATGATTTTATCAGTGAAAGAATCATAAAACTTTTCATATTTAAAAATGATTTTTTTTTGTTATAAAAATAAATAATTGATAATTAAAAGGGGGTTTATAAAGATATTATTTAATTATTAAGTATTTTTCAAGGACTTACTTATAATGCTTTTTTTTTTTTTTTACAAATAAAGGGACAAAACTAAATCGTGTTTAATGAATATAAGTATTAATTAGTTTTGTAAAAGTGACTTTATGATAACACACCAATACATACATTATATTTGATATTTAAAGTAATGATTAGTAAGCAGTTTAGTTTAATTGTTATGCTATTAATTAAGGTTATTCACATCATTATTTAGTGAGGAATGACTATATGGAATAATAAAATTATATTTTTGAAAGAAAAAAACTAAATAACAATAATAAGTGCATATTAAAATAATTAATAATTATCTTATATTTTTAGAACATATTGACTTAATGAAATTTAATGGAGATGTAATAAAGATACTATGATAATATTTTTTTAAAAAAAAAATAGATATTTTTAAAAAAAGAATGTTCTGTAGCCTAAATTTTAGTTTATTTAATTTATTTTTGAAAAGTACATAAATGTGAATAAACAAAGTTCCTTAATATTGTAAATAATGTAAATAATTTTATTGTTAAGTTTGTTAATAAAATTTGTTAAGTTTGTTTATCAATCTTGGTGTTGACTCAATTTCTCCACATTACAATTACATAGTCACAGATAATTTGAATTAAAATATAATATTTGCACAACATAAATAAAGTTATTATTTAAGAGTTATATTTGTAATATGAATTTTTTTTAAGAAACTTCATTTATCGTATTATTATTATTATGGTCATAGAATAACCATCAAAATATTTTACACAGAATTATAGTATTATTTTGGTTGCCACATATTCTCAGATTATAAGATCATACCACATATTTATTTAAGATGCCATATGGATAATAAAATATTACATTATATTATTATTTATTATTATACATGATTAATATTACAATGAGATTAGAGTATACATTGAAAATTATTATTATTTTAAATTGTTATTAGGATTAGACAGATGTAGTTGGGAATGATATTAAATCCCTTATCATGCTAATTACAAATATAATTGCTTTGAATTATTTTAAAAGAACCTGAGATAATTTGAGTTAGATTATCTAGATACAGAGATGAGGATTATTTTATTGAGATAATTTTAATTAATTGGGATTAATTCATTAAGAATAATTTTACTTAGTTAATTATTGTTGAAGGTGTAGGAATGCTATAGATTTATTGTTTGAGATAATAGGAAGGGATAGTATTCTTATGCCATTGAGGTAGTATCCTATGGGATATTCGCTCAATGTATTCGTTTTGACACTTGTAAACTCACTTCATAGTCTCATGATTTTTATTAGATATTTATTTAATTTATAAAACAGAACTATATTATTATTTATTAGTAAAGCTAGTTTAATGATTGATAGTATTAAAGAATATATTATTATTGATTGCGTATATTTTTTAAAGTGAACATAATTATTTATTTGAGCTAGACCAATTTATTATTATTACAAATTTCCTAGAAGTAAGGGTACAATATATATATATTATTATATATATATATATATCTATATATTTATATATATATATATATATATATATATATATATATATATATAAATGAGCTTGCAAATAGCTCTAAACAAGATCATTATATAACATTTGTAATACAAGCTTGTTAAATTAGGTCATGTGATATATAACATGATTTATATATATATTTCTTATAGCTATATTATTCCAGCTACCCCCCCCTCTTCAAATAAAGAAAACTCAAACATTATATAAATAAAATTATTGGGTTATAAATGGTTGGATGAGTGTGTTGTGTTTGGCAAAATTAATTTGCTCATTTCATAGATAGTATCTTGTTATATATTGAGTTCATTATTAAACAAGATTAAATATCAAAACATCAGTCAATATGAACAAATTTATTAAAAGTTATCAAATAAAAGACAGTATCAAATTAATCATTATGCCATGTCATCTTAAATTCACTCTTTTCTTAGGTTTAGCTTGATAAAATAATGTAGTTTAAATCTTATGGAAAATGTTTTTGATTATCAATATCTCTACTACAATAGTTCTCCAATAGAATTTCCATGATTTCCATAGTCAGTTTCAGCTGTATTTGAATCAAAAATCCGTTAAATAAAAAAAGCATTAGAAATTAATAAATCAGAAAATCTTACTTTATTAAATTGTATTTTTTTTTAGGTCAGATGGTGCAAAATCATCATAAGTAGATAGCAGATCTAATAATTTCCAATAATAATTTAATTTTTTAATTTACTTTAGTATAACTTCATTAATATTAAATCATATATAAGTATATGTTTATAAATTAGCTTATATAATAAATACATAAAAAAAATATAATTTAAGAGAATTTTATTATAAATTAATTTAAATAATTTGAATAATTTAAGGTAAAATTTAGCTGCATTATAAAGTTACTTATATAAAATTAATTTAAATGTTTTAGATATGTAAAGGTAAAATTTATTCAAATTACAAAATTTTTATATAGAAATTTGTATACACATAATTGCAAATAAATTCAAGTTTTAATATCATTCAAACAAGTCACAATTGAATATATATAAAAATTAATCTATTTCAGTGTGAATATTCAGACGCTTTAATCTCTAGATCAATTGAGAATTGAAGTTTGCTCATGAATTACATGTACAATGAAATGGTTGCTCTTGGCACTCACAGTATTAAGAAATCTGGTTATATGTAAAAAATGGCATTCTGGTTAGGTACCCATGTTTCTACAGCACATCTACAAATAAGTATAAATTTAATATAAACCACAGTTAATACATGTAATAATTAAATATATAAATAATGATAACTTTTAATTTTAAGTAAGTGAAAAATATTATATGGCCAAAATTGAAAATACTTCTGGAAGTAATTTATTATTTAATGTTTTAAAATGAAAATATAACACGATTTTTATATTAAATATTTATGTATTACATATATATGTGCAAGTGATATTTTCAATATCTACAAATATATTATGTCTGAATATTATGCATAAATTTATTTATTTTAATAAGAACATTTTTATGACAGCATCTATTTCATTTTATAAACTAAAGTTGGTGTTTATTTATTTGTGTATGTTGTTAAATTCTATTTGCCTTTTTTGATTATTTTTGTATGATAAAATGTCCACTGGTTCTCCTATTCTTTACATTTTGATAAATTTAGATCAAACTTCTTTGAATAAATAGTTCATATATATTTGTGTTATCGTTTTCTTTATTATTGTTAAATTGTATTGATGTTTATTTCTTTAAAAGTATTCAATATTAAAAAATATCCACTATAAAAATAATATTTACAAAACATATCTTGTAATTTATAAGTTAAATTACATGAATTAACGATTGACACTTGAAAAAAATATTTAAAATAAGTTATTGACACTAAGGTATTAATACAAATATAATTTGAAATATCTTATGATTTATTGGAATGGTATTTAAAGTCTAATGCATATGGAAGAAATTATTTATTTTCATAATGCACTAACTAAATGCAAAAGAACAAAATATATACATTGAAAACAAATTTTCTCATCATGTCACACTAGTACATATTCAAGGCTGTACTGAGTAAATTGTTTAATGTAAATAAAAACTTTTATATTAATGAAGAATTTATAATTTGCCAAAAAGTTTCAAATTTCTTTTAATGTGACAATGAATTATAATGTAAATTTTAAGATTTGTTTAAGTTTTAATACTTAATTAAAAGTTAGTATAGGTATGTATGTTTATTTTATGATTAATTGTAATAAAAATATGAATCACTGTTATGTTTATATGTAGTATGCCTGCAATAATATTTCATTTATTCACAAATAACACATAACTAATTAACTAAATGTTAAAAACTTTGTAAACCTATTTAAAATAGTAAAATATATACAATATAATATAGAGATTTACGTCTTTTGACTTTAGTAAATTGCAAATAAGTAATTATATAAATAATAATTAGAAAAAAATGCAAAAACTCCTCCTTTGAATCCTACTACTTATGGCCTATAGGTGGCCTGTCATGTGCAGATATATCAATAGCCAGTAGCTTCCTGTTATATGTTTGATTCACTAAAATCCAACCATATAATGGATAGCATAGTAACTCTCATCTATAAATTGATAGTTGTCTGATTTACTTTCTCAAATAGACCTCAATATAGGGCAAAATTTATATATTTATTAAAAATGATTGGATTCCTTGATCTAGCTTTCCACTTGGTTTGTTTTTAACAATTAGCTATTTATTTGTTTTTTTTTTCATATTTTATTAACTAGCTGTATTATTTATTCAATCTGATGTTGATAATATTAAAGTCTGAATAGTCCATTATGTGAGATTATGCATTTTCTGATTTAGTATAAGTTTATAAAAATAACATTAATGATTATATTTGAATGATATGATTGATACACTCTATTACAAATAGTATTGTATTATTACTTACTTTTGTAAATGTCTACCTATTACAAAACTTTCTTCATCAAATCAATAAATATTTAATATATTTTTAAATATTGCATTCACTGTAACAACAATTAATTCTAGAAGTCATGCAATGCTTGAACATTCAAACAAATTGAATATTTTTAACATTTCTCAACAAGTAACTAATGCAAAAAAATTTGGTTTTTAAGACCACCCATTCTACCATTGATATAAGTTATTAATACTTTGAGAATATGCTTTTTGTAGTCTGTACCTCTTATCTAACCTCATTAAAATTCAGTTTATTACTTCGTTCTTGTAGTTATTTTTCTAAACAATGTACTGTATTTTTATTAATAGAATATTTTATATGGATTCATTAATAATAATAATTATTCATTTAATAAACAGAGATATAAATAATATGTCAAGCAATTGCATTATTTTATACTTATCAAAATCACCCTTTCCTTTATTTTGCTGCAATATCTTCTAAATACAATTTATCCAAAAATTAATACTATATTTAGATTAATAATTGTTCTTGCATATGTATGTGTACAGTTAGAAACACACATGTATAATTTATATTTATTTTCTATTTTATAATTATATTGTATATTTTACTTTATATTAATGGATTATTTTATTTGGGTTTGATTATATTTATTTGTGTTTAATTATGTATTGCTATATATTTTATGTTGTTTATAATTTTTTATTGTTTATATTTGATGGTATTATTTATAAAGTTATGTATTTTATTTTGTTCATTATATCATAGCTCTGAAGAAGACTGCAGGATAGTTGAAACATCAGGTGTATGTATATATGTACAATAAATGATTTTGCTAAAAAGTTTTCAATGTGGTTTGGATAAATTGTATTTTATGCTTATGTTTGAGATGTTTTTAATTATGAACATACTAATTGTTAGGTTGTAGATAGAGAATATAAATTAGAATTAAAATTTATTACTAATAGGCAAATTAAATAGATTGAATATAACTTTAAGGTAAAATTAAAAAGTAATAAAGACTATTAAAATATTTTGTTCAATTATGAATGCTATTATGAGAATCTATAATCAATATAGCTTTTCATTAAATGATATGAAAGTGGCCTGGAAAATAGGCCAGAATTTAAATTTATTATTAGTTCAAAGCAGTCAATTGATAACAAATCTATTCCTCATGTAGTTTCTAAGATTCCTTGCAGTTGTCATAAAATTTATATAGATCAAAGGAAATTAAGTCCTAATGAAAAAGTTAAGGTTCATAAATGTAGATTAAAAATAGATATCATAATTCATTTTTGCATATTCATCAACTGAATACAGGTCATAAAATATTATTTGACAATGCAGAGATTAGCTTTTATGGAAAAGGTGAATTGAAAAGAAGAATAAAAGAAATTTTAATGAGAAAACTTTTTGAATCTGGGGCAATCAAGCTCATAAAGACATTATTTGATGTTAAAGGAAGTTGTTTTTGAAATGAATGATGGGAATATTATTTTGTTTCGTACATATATGTTGTATGTTTAATTGAATTTCATCTGTCAAAGTCTATTTGTTAATAGATGAAAACATGATTGTGGAAGAATTTAAAATTTTTGTTTTTTGGCTAGTATTGTAATGTTATATGAATTACTATTGTATTTATAAAAAACTAATATAGTATTACATCCTATTTACATTTTTTTTCAATTCACTCTAATATTTTAGGTATGTTTTGCATTACTAGCATTGATGTAAATATAATAATTGAATTGTAGTGTTGAAAATTTTGGTATGCAATATCTCAAAGAATATGGAAAATAACTATATGCAAAAATGTATATGAGAAATATTTAAAATCTGAATAATGTTTGCAATTTTTGCCTAGTGCACTTTTAACTAAGTTATATTAGTCATAGAATAGGAAATCATAAGAATTTTGAGCATCAGAAATGACAGGTAAGATTTCCATAGGTTTTGAATCCTAGAATATACTTTACCACTGCACTAAACTACACATACTAGAGACAAATTGTAGGATAAAGAAATAAGATATTTATTGTTGTTTTTATTTAATGTGCAATAAACTTTACTTCTAATAAAATAATTTTACTTTTACATTGATAAATAAAAACATATTAATATAATTTTAAAAGCATTTAAATTTTACTTTATTATGTGAAATTATCTAAAATTAATAAAACTTATTTTTTCTAAAAAAAAAACAAAACAGTTGAAATATTATAATTAATGAATTGTTTATATATTTATTTTCATGATTATAATTATCACTCCTGTTATTTGAGAGGTTTTAAGTGATGATAAAAATGAATATTTGAAGAATTTTAAGAAACCATAGGAGCATAATATTTTATAATGGTGACAGATATGATAAGTTAAAAGAAATCTGAATAAACGAAGTAATAATACCATATATACAACAAAGCTTAAAATTTTATAATTATATTTTTAACATTTTTACTTTATAATTAGTAATATTTTACTATAGAATTTTCTCATGCAAGCAGCAAAATCAAAAAATTTAGAATAAGACTATTGCAAAATTTAGATTTTACAATTTCATTTCATGATTTGCAATTAAGCACACTTTTATGAATGTATAGTAAATGAGAAATTGTATAAATGCAGAATAATCTCAGCATTTATCTGAGAGTGTGAAGGATGGAATAAATTATATATGCAATTATATTATTGTTGTATTTTTATATTGGATTATTTCCATCACCTAATATGTGTATTGATTGTCTTTAGCAAAAAATAACTTTATTTAAATATTCCAAATACATTCAACTGTTAGTAATAGCACTTCAAACAGGTTAGTATATTCATAATGTTTCAAAAGGTATTATTCTACCCTCTTCTTCAGGTGGTACTGGCATGACCAGTGATAGTACTAGCATGGGATTCAAACCTGGGTCACTAGATTCTTGATTATTGAATTTTAAGGTAATTTTCTAACAAACTGAACCATCCTACCAAAGGTAACAGTCAGTTGCACATTTGGTTAGAGCGTTACCTTAAAATTCAATAGTCAAGAATCTAAGGATCCAGATTCAAATTTCATGCTAGTACTGTCACTGATCAGACCAGCAACACCTGAGGAAGAGGAAAAAATAATACCTTTTAAAATGCTGTGCAGATACTAACCTGTTTGATGTGCTATTACAAACCGTTGATTTGATGTACAATTACTGACAGTTGAATGTATTTGAAATATGTAAATAAAGTTATTTTTTTCTAAAGATGATGGAAATAGTCCAGTATAAAAATATAACTAGAACACCATCATCACAAACCTTCAGAAAAACACAATTACATTATATAAATGAGCAAGCAGTTTAAACTTTGTGGCTAATTGTTCTAAAGTGCAAAATATAAAATGTGCTAATCTGCACAAGCACACAAAGCTGAAGACAAATAAAGAAATGTACATAGCTGTAATAACATTAATTTGACTTGCTTAAGTCCATAGTCTTTTCAAGTCAGAAATTCCACATCTTTAAAATATAAATAATTTACTGTAAACCTAAATAATACAAATGTAAACAATAACTATAAATTCTAGGATGTGTAATTTGAATGTTAATTGTAGTATAATTAAAAAAGTAAATGAAAATGTACTAATATGTTTTTCCATACTTTTTTTACTAAACAATTTTCGTCATACTCTGACATATACATCATGTGCACTCATTGTAAAACCAGTATGTTTTTTATATGAAAAAAAATATTCCAAATTTATGAATATATTGTATGCTAATTGTTTACCATACTGATATTATTTACTTTCAGTCTAACTGATTAAGCAGGATTTTTCTTTAAATCTAAACATTTCAATGGGACTTACTGAAATGTTTATGTGGTATTGATTTATTAATGATATATGTTATTTACATTACATGATTATATTTTATTATATTTTTAATATTATATTTTATATAATATATTAATTATAATGGTACAGCACAATTTAACAAAGTCATCAGAACCTAGGGATAAAAATCTTCCATCAATTCTCAGTAGGTAAAAGTAAAATAAATTAACACTTTGTTCATATGAATAGAATTGTTGAAAATTGCATATCCCCTTGATGTTAAAATGTCACTTATCCTTCATAGCAACTGACCTTTTTATATAAAGTTAAAAAATAGTTTAAAATAAAATTCAAATTCATGTCTTACTCTTATGCAAATATGCTTTTATTACATAAAATATGTATTTAAACTTTTGCTTTTGTATTTTATTCTTTTAATATATGAGCACAGACTTTCACATGATCCACCACTCTCCACTCTATCTCATAACACTGATACACTTGAATACATATATGTTGAAAAGATAAATAATCACCAATATATGTATTTGATGCTAAACCATTATCATCTCTACACATATATGCTATAAGTGCTCAGATATATATTAAGATAGCCAATCTTCATACTTTAATGGACAGGCTTCAATCCACTACACACTCCAACTCTTTAACCATCCATCCATCCAATTGAAAATCTGATGATGGAATGCTCAAAGGCCACCCTGAGGCCGAGATTCTTGTCACACCCATTTTGACCTAAGATCAATCTGACCCCTCATGTACAGGACATAATCCATTTAATACATATACAAGGGTTAGGCAGACGTCTGTTCTCATATACCCTATATATTACACGTATAGTCACAGGTATATATAAGCCTGTGTTTCAGTTTATTCTTTTAAGGAAATGATTAAAATAATAATAATAATAATAATAATAATAATAATAATAATAATAATAATAATAATAATAATAATAATAATAATAATAATAATAATAATAATAATAATAATAATAATAATAATAATAATAATAATAATAATAATAATAATAATAATAATTGTGCAATCATTTTCTTAGTAAATCATGTGTCATTTTAATACTAAAGTGACAGGTTGAGCACAACCCTTCCATTCAATTGAGCAATAATGAACTTTTTTATGCTTTTTGATTCCACTCATGTGTCATGTTAATAATATTGCAGTATATTTTGGCTTGAATGCAGTTTTTTTTAAGAAATCCAAATCATACAATAAGCTAAGTAAATTTTGTGATGTGAGAACATAATAACAACATGCTTTATAGATGATGCATGATTACATTCTATGTGAAATATACAATTACATAATTTATTTTCTTTTTTCATTTCATTTAAAATTTAATTATTTATAGCTTTTGTTTATTTTTGTCTTTTATTCATTACTCAGTTTCGGGAAAAATATATAATTATTTTTTATTGTTATCCAAATATTTTTAAAGATAACATACAATATTTAATTATTGTTTTTTTAATCATAAATAAATATTATTGGGGTCATTTCTTCAGGAAAATAAAAATCAAATATTCTCAGGAGAAAATTGAAAATAATATATTTTCCCTTTCTACAGTTTTCAAGCTCACAAATTAGATTAACTTACTCTTGATTCAAAATGAAACTCCAACTGGGTTTTCTTGTTTCGTTTGTGAGTATGATGGCAACATGTATAATATATTTACCGTGTAAAGTGGCTAGACAAGAATAAAAAAATCGATAGAATTACTAAAAAAAGGTGAAATGTTCTTTTTTTAGAACTATTAGTTTTTCCTGAATATTTTCATTAAAAATAGATATAATTTATAGTTGCAACACAAATCATTTCAAATCCAGGTCTAGAATCTAATAATTTGTTAGAATAAAATTCAGTTTAAATGTGAATATAATAAAGGTGTATATATATATGTAAATGCAACAGCAACAATTAGATTACATAATAATACTAGGTAAATCAACATTGAGAAGGGTGTAAGACAGGGTGACTCCATATCTCCAAAACATTTTACAGCAATGCTGCAATAAGTATTTTGTGGATTAAAATGGGAAGCTAAAGGAATGAAAGTAAGCTGAGATTATTTAAGTCATTTAGATTTTGCAGATGATGTAGTTATTTTTGCAAATAATGTCTTAGAGCTGCAGGAAATGTTGCAGGAGTTATAAGATGCAAATAGGAAAGTAGGACTAAAGATAAATATTAAAAAGATTAAAATAATGTTCAATGGATTTTCTCAAAATATGACAATAAAGATTGATTATGATAAGTTGGAAAAAGTTAACAGCTACAAATACCTCGGTCAGATTATTAATATAGATGGAAACATAATGGATGAAATTTAATCATAGAATTAAACTTGTTTGGAGTGCTTTTGATAGAAATAACTTGATACTAAAAGGAAATATGCTTATGTGTTTGAAAAGGAAGGTTTTTTAATAAATGTGTTTTACCAGTTCTTACTTATGGTTCTGAGATTTGGCCATTGCATAGAAGAGCAATACAGAGACTTCATACCACTCAAAGAAGTATGGAGAGATACATGTTAAGAGTAACAAGAAAGATTGAAAATGCAATATGTGGGTAAGCGAACAAACAGGTGTTAATGACCTCAGTGAAAAAATTAAGTCTGAAGTGAAGTTGGGCTGGACATATTTCTAGAAGAGATGATAATAGATGGACAATTAAAATCTTAAAGTGGATTCCAAGAGATTGTAAAAGATCCAGAAAGAGACAATATGTGAGATGGATGAATGAAATAAGAAAATGTGCAGGAGTAATGTGGAGATGAGAAGTTAAAGATTGGAGAAGATTGATTGGAGCCAATAAACATCACAACTACCTTCTCTTATGCTTGTGTATAACTGTTGTAAAACAGGCAAAACTCACTATATATATTGCCACATACAAGTTAGAGTAATCAATGGATGCCAGAAGGCTTGTGCATAAACCCCATCTAGTACCTACTCATCCAATATCCCCAGATTAGTTTTTGACTTATGGCCTTCATCAATGAGAAGCCTTGGATCTAAGAGCACTGCATCTAGATCATAGAATCTAATGCAACCCTCCATTAACCACCCTTTATCTCCATTTAACTACAAAACAATGAGTCTTAAATTGAAAAATCCTTAATGTTTTTAATCCAAGCCCATTAGCTTATATAGTCATATGGGTCTAAACCCAGTTCAGTAAACATACATTTTGGTGTCTTTTTTCTTTAATAACTATAACCACCACTATCTTATTAAGCATGATTGGTTTTAAGCCAATAAACATCACTTGACTACCTCCTCTTATGCTTGTGTATAACTGTTGTTAAAACAGGCAAAACTCACTATATATATTGCCACACACAACAAGCTAGAGTAATCAATGGATTCCAGAAGGTTTGTGCATAAAATCCCCATCTAGTGCTTACTCATCCAATATCCCCAGACTAGTTTTTGGCTTATGGCCTTCATCAGTGAGGAGCCTTGGATCTGAGAGCACTGCATCTAGATCTTAGGATCTAATGCAACCCTCCAGCATCCACTTTTTATCTCCATTTAACTACAAAACTAAAAGGTGGTTACTGAAGGTTGCATTAGATCCTAAGATCTAGATGCAGTGCTCTCAGATCCAAGGCTCCTCACTGACGAAGGCCATAAGCCAGAATGTAGTCTGGGGATATTGGATGAGTAAGCACTAGATGGGGGATTTTATGCACAAGCCTTCTGGCATCCATTGATTACTCTAGCTTGTTGTGTGTGGAAATATATATAGTGAGTTTTGCCCGTTTTAACAACAGTTATACACAAGCATAAGAGGAGGTAGTCATGTGATGTTTATTGCCTTAAAACCAATCTTGCCTTATAGGATAGTGGTGGCTATGGTTATTAAAGAATCAAAGACATCAAAATGTATGGGTACTGAACTGTATTCAGACCCATATGACTATATAAGCTAATGGGCTTGGATTGAAAACATTAAGGTGTTTTCAATTTGAGACTCATAGTTTTGTAGTTAAATGGAGATAAAAGGTGCTTGCTGGAGGGTTGCATTAGATCCTAAGCTCTAGATGCAGGGCTCTTAGATCCAAGGCTCCTCACTGACGAAGACCATAAGCCTGAAACTAGTCTGGGGATATTGAATGAATAGGCACTAGATGGGGATTTTATGTGCAAGCCTTCTGGCATCCATTGATTACTCTAGCTTGTTGTGTGTGGCAATATATATATATATATATTGAGTTTTGCCTGTTTTAAGGTGGATTGAATTTGGAGAGATCTTCATCCTGCAGTGAATTGACAATGGTTGATGATGATGATGATGTTCATAAAGGCAAAGAAATATAAGTAGTTTTAAATAATTAATTTAGCATTGGTAAATAAGCAACTCTTTTTGAATTCAAATTTTGTAGCCTCAAGTTGTAATAATTTATTAGATATTCTCTATATACATTGGATTACCATAGTAATATTCTATTTTAATCACATTTAATCACTATTATAATATTTTTTTAGATTACACTGATGAACTAACTTTATTCACATCTTCCAGATTTTGTGTTATAGAAAAACATTTCTATGTTTGATGCCTACAACATTATAATAGACTATACAAAAATGTATTTTATAATAAACTTAAGCTCACTTTTTTAAAAAATAAGTAGACTCAGTTGACATTATAAAAATTACCTCAAACACATTGAAAAAATGGAATACTGATTACTTTTAATAGGAAAATATTGTTGAGGGTAGATATAAATAAGACCTACAATTAGACAGGGAAAAAAATGCTACAGAAAAAATTAAAATATTATATCACAAAATATAAAAAAAACAACTGAAAGATTTGTATATAATTTGTGGGCATATAATCATTACAAAAGACACCTTTAACTTTTTTTGTCTTTCCTGTCATCTTTTTACTCCTTCTCAAGTCAAAATAGCCATATCATTATATGATGGCTTATAATGATAAAAAATTCTTTAAAAAATAGACTACAATAAATTATCAAATTATATATATATATATATATATATATATATATATATATATATATATATATATATATATATATATATATATAACCTGCATGCTATTACTAACAGTTGAATGTAAAAAAAACATTTATTATTTTTATTCCAGATGATCAAAATAATCCAATATATAATTTAAAATAGAATGTCATCATCATAAACATTCAGAAATATATGGAAATATATGGAAATATTTAACATGTGGAGCTATCCATTAGTAATTGTTTAATTACTAAGCACTTAACTTAGAACATTAGTTAATGAAAACCAACTGCCCCATGCTGTGGTAAAACTGACAGGCTTTTCTACACACACACACATATATATATAGTGCACTTTTCTATAGGTCAGAATCAGCTCATCACAGTAAATTACTAAAAATTTTAAATTTTAGAATATGTTCTCTTGATGTGTTAGTTATATTTTGGTAATAATATCTTAAAGTACAATTTAAAACTAAATGAAATTATGTAATGCATAAAACTATGGTAAATCACTTAAGAATAGTTAAGTAAAGCTAAAAATATTATTACATATGGTTGCAAAAGCTGGCCATAATAAATAACACAGCTATAAATATTTAAAAGTATGTTTAAAAGTTTAATTTTAATAGTTTAAACTTATAGTTAAATAAATGTTATATTTAAATTTATAAATTATATTTAATAATTATAATTAATATCATATAATTTTAAAAGTAAGTTTTATGGTAGTGAAAGTTATATTTAATTCTATATTTTCTAAATTATTCTTCCAAATTTTGTATTGTATTATTTTATTTAATATGACAAATGTTGCAATTTATTATTTATTACCAGACAGAAAATCGGATGGGCTGTCTAGGTTGTATTAGTCATGTGATTTGTATAATATGGTTATACACACTTGCTTGCTAGTATTTAGATTAGTCAAGTTCAAAGCATTTTAAAATTGCATTATAGAATTGGATGTAATTATTACCTATCATAAAAGTAAATATTAAGTTAGTCATTATAAAATGTTCAAATAATGTAATAAAGTTGAAGACAGCTAATAAAATTAAATATTTTGTTTTAAAATAAAATAGATAAATTAAATAGTAAAGGTGGGATAAAATTATTAAGTATTATTTTTAAAAGACATTTTAAATGTTTAATTAATTTTCATAAAGTAATAATTGATTTGAAATTAATATTTTAAATAATATTTGAAAGTAATAATATGCCATATTTTTATTTTAGAATTGAATTGTGTAAGAATGTAACATTATGTAAATTAGGTATCAATTGAAAAGTAAGAATCAACCAATAGGATGAAGTATTTTCTAGGATATAAATACTGATTGCATGGGGGGGGGTAATCAGTGGTGATTAAAAATGTATTAAGATGATCAACAGATCAGTGATTGTATTAATAGCTATGAGGAGATAGTAATTTTAAATTTTATTATTTTAGTCAATTTTTTAGTGCTCTCTTACAATTTATTTGCAAAACTAATAGGAAATTTATTATAAAGTATTTGTAAAGAGAGTGTAACAATAAATATATTTAATAACTTCATTTTAATACGCCTTGCTAATTTTTAAGAGTCTTTTATCAGGACTATTCATCGGAAACTTAATGTAACTTCACAATAAAAGTATGGAAATGCCAATAAGTAAAATATATTTAATGGAAATTTTTAAGCTAAATATAATAACTACGAATATAATATTGTTAATATTGACCAAGAGGATTATTCCAATGAATAAATTATTTTTATGGACATTATACAGGAAGCTAAATAGAAAAGCTATTTGCTGACTAAAAGTAAATTACGCATTATTTTATATAACAGCAAAGTAGTATTGTCCAAGGTTAATGCATAACATGACAAGTACTTTGTATAATAATTTATGGAAACAATGCTACAGGAAATAAATGTTTTATCCTTTTTGAAGGGAAACATTATAAATATTTTTCAAAAAATTATCCTAAGTAAAGAATGATGGAAATATTTACGAAAGCGTATGTTATTAAACCTGAGGAATATAGGGTTATATGTTTATAAAATTGTTTAAAAAAACTGAAATTTAAGATAATAAGGAAACTGCTGAAAGTAGACAATGAATGGTAATAAATTTTACTTAAAGAAGAAACCTACAAAGGAAAAGAATATATGAGTAAATTGAAATATGGAATTATAAAAATATTTTATATTGTGCAAAAAAGTTTAGCCAGATAGTTTAAGCTAAGCCAAAGGAACCTGATGCATCAATATGCCAATACGGAATACTATAGTATAGAAGCTTCAAGGAATTATTTTTAAATGTTATGACTTATTTATGATTTTAATAATCATCATTCTGGACAATAGAAACATAGACTATTATTCTATTAACTTTTCCAGAATGGATTAATGATTATTTTATTTAACTTTTCAAGATTTTAAAAGACGTCATATTATTTTTATTATTCATTTTTTTTAAATCTGAGATTTTCATACCTGACATTCATACAATACTTAACACCGGAAACACTTTGTCTTGTTCATCGTTGTAGCAATGGGGGAGTTGTAGAATTGCTCTTGAAGAGAACATTTAAAAAAAAAACTTTTGAGAAAGAAAATAAAAGCATTTTGAACTTTATAAAGAAAATTTTGTCTCAGCTGAAGATTAAGTAATATAATTTTAACTCATTTATTAATTTTAAAATGTAATTATTTTAATTTATAAGAGTAGAAATATGAATATTAATTTATTGATAATATTAGAGTCTTATAGTAGAATAATTTAATAATTTAAATAAGAACATTTAAATAAAGGTATGGATGTATTTTTTCATGTATGCAATGTTATATCTAATTGATGGAAAACCGAAGACTGCAAAGGTGATAAGTAATAGTTAATGAATATTGATATATTTTTATGATGTGTATTTTTTTTTTGCAGATTGCCTATGAATTATAATGTATGAAAATATGAATGTTAAATTATATGTAAACGCATTTGTACAACACTTTTAAATTACGAGATTAGGATTTATTTTGGGAATATGCATACTATAATTTTATACTAGTAATATAACACAACATGATAACAAATATTTATGTGATTCTTTTAAAAATCTTTCATATTATTGGATATTCCAAGGATTCATATGACAAGTTTGTAGATGTTTTTAGAATATAGAATAAGAAAGTAAAACAGACTTTTCTTGTGGAATAGTTAGATTGCTCTAATTAGAATTGAACTTAGTTTATTATTTTGAATATGCAAGTTAGTTTTTTGTCGATGTAAGATTTGATAAATCTTTCAGGAAATAATGATAAGGTAGTGACTTGGCTGTAGTATTATGAACATGAACCCAAGAGATGATATTAAGGTAGGATGTAATAAGGGAATATGAATAGTATTTTATAATCTTAGTGGATATACAGTACAGTTAACAATGCCCTGTGACTGATATATTTATTTTAAACAGTGTCTATTTTTTTAAAAATATTGATGTTTTAATAAAGCTGAAGAAATAGTTTTAACATCGTTGATAGTATTAGAGGACATTAGACCAGGTCATGCATCTATTTCTTATAGATACACTGTGCCATGGTATTTTTTTTTTGATATTTGCTGTGAGTTATACTCTAGTTTTCCTTCCCTTAGGCCTACTCATCTATTCGCTATCTAGATTTCCAATGTAACTGCATCATGGTATATTTTAAAAGGAAATAATAGATAATTTAGAGTTTAAGATATGCTATCGTTTTTTGAATGAGATAAGTTCATTTACTTGTAAGAAGAAGTATAGTTTACGCAAATTGGAATTCAAATCCAATGGATCCAACAGGAAAAAGAATCATAAAATATGTTTAGATTTTTTTATTTTTGGAAAATAAAATAAACTTCAAGAATATAATGTGTAAAGCAAAGTTGCTTTTGAAATATTAAATAACTTTTAAAATATTTTATTTCATTTTAAATGAGTATTGCATATTTTTAAAATACAATGTTTATAAAGTAAAACGATATAAACAATAAGCATAGGTATAAATTTATATTTAGTAAATGATAGGGAATATATCAGTGATTACAACTATATAGTATTATAGTAATATTAAGTGGGATGTATTATATTTTATAATCCTAGTGCAGTGAACAACTATATCCACACAATCTAATAATAAATTATCAGTAGATATTTTGATATGATATATTTTAACATTGCAAAATGAAATTGTTTATTTTTAAAAAAGATCCATACTCTCGATTAGTATTCTTATTTTGTTTTTCCATACTATGTTTCAATGGATGTTCTTAAAAGAAAGCATAGCGAAATAATATTTCAAGATACGATATATTAAAATTAGTATAATAAAACGTAATTTTATCATAAAGGTTGATCACAAAAGATAAATAAAATTGTATTTTATTTATTATTATTATTTTAAGTCAGAATGAAGACTTTAAATTCTTGATTTGTTTTAATAACTAAGTAATAAAAAATGTAGAACAGTGTAAATTGAGGATATCCTGTGTAAATACTGTAAATAAATTGTTATATTTTATTTCATTGTTAATAATAAAACTTTGTTAAAATTTGTTTTTCAAAAATTTGTGTGTTAAGACTGTTTCTTTTCCGTTCAAACGCATGATACTAACAGCATAATTGAAACAAACATATAATTTTGCACACAAATAAATAAAGAATTATCTTAAGAATTTGAATATTTTCTTGGAATTTATTTACTTAAGTAATCACATTTTTACATTATCTTATGGTCATAAATTAGTTATCATAATGGTACATCGAATTATATGCTATCAGTTGCCACACACCTTTGTTTGTCAGATTATCAAATGCTACCACATATTTATTATATTATTATTATATGGAGATAAAAGATTATATTATGGTATTTTATTTTTTATTATGGTAATAAAATTATAGTGAAGAAAAGATACATAAAAGTTAATCCATCCAATGAAGAGTATTATTATTATTTATTAGTATTATTCTCATTAGTTTAAGTGTAGTAGAGTATGACAAAAATCCCTTCTCATGTTTTACTACAGTAATTTCAATTAACTTAGAATAGCTTTCTGAACCTGAGATATTATTGAGTTAAATTATTATAAATAAAAGATTAAGATTTAATTATTAGTTTAATCTTAATGAGTAGGATTTATTAAAGTCATAAGAATACTATAAGTTTATTATTTGAAATAGTAATAAGGGGGGATAGTGTTCTTATGCCATTGAGGTAGTATCCTATGGGATATTGGCTCAATGTAATCTTTCTTGTCACCTGTATTTTCACTTCTAAGTCTCATGATATAATTGAATACTTATTTAATTTATTTTATAAACTGAACCTTATTCTTATTTTGAATTTGAGCTAGTGGAACATTTAAAATTAATGCAGAATATTTTATTTATTAATTATTTGCATTTAACCAAACATAATCATTAACTGAGCTAATCCATTTTATTTTATATGATATTGACTGGAAGTGAATATGCAAATGGCAAGGTTAGAATATATATATATAATGAACTTTCAAATAGCCCTTAGCAAGCTTTTTAGAATGTCCCTAATCTCGGACCGGTTTCTGCTACGGGATTCCTCAGTGAGGTGCTAGGATATTCAACAATTAGATTTAAAATACCAAGCCACACTCAGCACTTTATCTTATGGATATATATATATATGATAAACAAAAATGCAAGTTAAAAAACTTGCTAACGCTTGTATTTATGTCCACAGATGGCGTTCTACCAAAAACACTGATCAAGCATATGTTCTGAACTGAGATCAGACCCATATAGCTATCTGGTTTGCTATGCTGAGTTTGAAGACATTACGGGTCTAAAAAATTCACGCTTGCAAGCTGAATAGAAATTGTTTCATAAACGCTCAGAGTTTGTATTTAGATCTAGTTTCTTTATTCCTGTCTTTCACTGATGATAGCAAATAGCTTGAAATCATGATCTGAAAGTGGAATTATAGTTAGAGATAGTGAATGCTACTCTGACGTTTATGTAAACAGAACATACGCTTGATCGGTGTTTTTGGTAGAATGCCATCTGTGGACATAAATACAAGCGTTAGCAAGTTTTTTAACTTGCATTTTTGTTTATCATAAATGTACCTTTGAGGTCTTTCTTGCAATGATATAGATTGCAGAGGCTTCTACTATGTGGTGATGCTGAACTGAGATCAGACCCATATAGCTATCTGGTTTGCTATGCTGAGTTTGAAGACATTACGTGTCTAAAAAATTCACGCTTGCAAGCTGAATAGAAATTGTTTCATAAACGCTCAGAGTTTGTATTTAGATCTAGTTTCTTTATTCCTGTCTTTCACTGATGATAGCAAATAGCTTGAAATCATGATCTGAGAGTGGAATTATAGTTAGAGATAGTGAATGCTACTCTGACGTTTATGTAAACAGAACATACGCTTGATCGGTGTTTTTGGTAGAACGCCATCTGTGGACATAAATACAAGCGTTAGCAAGTTTTTTAACTTGCATTTTTGTTTATCATAAATGTACCTTTGAGGTCTTTCTTGCAATGATATAGATTGCAGAGGCTTCTACTATGTGGTGATGCTGAACTGAGATCAGACCCATATAGCTATCTGGTTTGCTATGCTGAGTTTGAAGACATTACGTGTCTAAAAAATTCACGCTTGCAAGCTGAATAGAAATTGTTTCATAAACGCTCAGAGTTTGTATTTAGATCTAGTTTCTTTATTCCTGTCTTTCACTGATGATAGCAAATAGCTTGAAATCATGATCTGAAAGTGGAATTATAGTTAGAGATAGTGAATGCTACTCTGACGTTTAATGTAAACAGAACATACGCTTGATCGGTGTTTTTGGTAGAACGCCATCTGTGGACATATATATATATGTATAAAGAAACAAGTTATACATCACATGATTTAATTTAATAAGCTTGTATTACAAATGTAATATAATGAGCGTTCTAATAGCCCTAAACTAACTTTTCTGATAAATGCAGCAAGAGAAAGCATTTAAAAATCTCTATATAAAATTATCACTATCCCCAAACTGGTTTCAAGCTACTGGATATTCTCAGATATTCAGACATTAGATCCAAAATACCAGCCTAAGTTCAGCATTTATCTAATACTTATCTATTAAAGTAGAAAATCTGAAATTTTCAGACATCTGTATATCGTCAAATCCAGCTATCTAGTTTAAATAGCCTTATTGAGGATAGAAAGTAGTTTTAAATCATTTTGGGGATAGGAATAATTTTAGATACGGATTTTTAAATGCCTTCTCTTGTGGCATTTATTAGAAAAGCTTATTTAGAGCTATTAGCATGCTTATTATATTGCATTTGTAATACAAGCTTATTAAATTAAGTCAGGTGATTTATAACTTGATTTTTTTACTATTATTGTTTGGCTTTCAAGGCTTTGGTGATGTTATATTGCTAAGACTATTAATATATTGTGCAGCTGAAATTTGTTCAGATCTGTATAGCTATTTAAGTTAGATAGTTGGAGTTGAAGACATATAGCTGTCTGAACATTTTAGATTTTCTACTTAATACTAAAGTATTAGATAAATTCTGAGCTGAGCTGGTATTTTGGATCAAGTGTCTGAATATTCTAGCACCTCAATGAGTATAGCTCATAGCTTGAAATCAGTTTAGAGATAGGGATAATTCTAGATAGAGATTTTTAAATGCTTTCTCTTGCATCATTTATCAGAAAAACTTCTTTAGACCTATTAGCACAGCCACTAAATGGGTTTGTACATAAATATATATAGTATATTTTTAAATACATGTATTGTATATATATATATATATATATATATATATACTATACATGTATTTAAAAATATTATATATATTTATGTACAAACCCATTTAGTCGTGAACATTCTTAAACTTATTATTTAAGTAATATTTGGGTGCAATTTGCAAATTATAATTGCAGAATAGACTATTTATTAGTCTGCATTCAGAACAGGTTATATTTATCTGATAAAGAGGTTTATTTAAACTTCTTTGTATCAATAATTTCAATTTCTATGTTCAAGATGCAATCTTTAGTCTCTATATAAATATATTAAAAGGATGAAATTCCACCTTTAGTGTAAAAAAGAGGTCACCTTGAAAACAGTTTGAAATTGTTGGTTGTTATTGATTTTGGGATTGTCTAAGTGTTGACTGTTTTTTAATGATATATATATATATTGTAATGGTACAGTTTTTTTCAGCAATCAAGATGGTCACATCTAATTATAGTCAGACTAAAGATCTTTTTATAAGATGCCGTGGATGAAATGATGTAATTGTAATCCAAAATGGAATCCATATTAAACAAGATAATTTTAAATCTCATCATTCAATACTGATGCAACCTAGATTAATTCATCCAATCTACACCTCTGTTAATAAACCTGTTATGCTCGAAATTCGAACTCAAGGCAGATATTGCATTTAACTTTCTTCAGGCATTAACATCAACACACCATAATTAAAAAAATTTCAATAAATTATTCTGAAGCTAACTTATTTAATATGCTAATATATTAATTTGATATGATATATGTGAGTAAGTATGTGCAATCATAAATATTTTGTCTGGTAAAATAACTAAATAAATCAAATAAATAAAAGTCTTCCTTGAATTTAAAAATCAACTTTAACATGTTTATTACTGACTAAGAATATGAAAATATTTCATGTAACACACACACAAAAAAATTATTATAGCATGTGCTTACGTATATTTGTATTATTTATAGCATTAAGTTAATTATCACCCTCATATTCCCATAATAGTAATATACATCATAACACAAATATATTTTAATCATTTATAAAACAACTAAAAATTTAAAATTTCAAAATTATAATATAACTAACTAACCAAGTATTAGTTCAAAATTATGTGCATCAAAAATGATTCATATTATAAGATACTTGTAAAGTAATATTAGTATTATAAATAAATCCCTCCATATACAGTCATATTATAAAATAAAGAAATTTCATGCAAAGTAGTTAATCTTTCACTCAAAAATTATAACAAACATTACATTGTTAATTAAAATTAGTAATAAACAAAATTCTGTTCTGTCATATTTAGATTCAATTTGGAGAATAACAAACTCTTACCTCCTGAATGAGTTAGTCTTAAATTTACCTTGGTCAATGTCACTTTCTTTTTTAAATAGAAGATCTAAATTTTATTTAATAAAAAAAATGTTTGGCATAATGATCTTCTGCTTCTCTTTGTCTAAATAATTTTCTGGGTTGGAGTATCATCAGCATAAACAATTTTTGAAACAAAGGAAATAAAATTTAGATGTCCAAAGTATGTAACACACAAATAGAATCTAAAATGTTGTTTCGGATAGTATTATCTTATTCTTTTCTGGGATGAGGTGAAAAATATTCCTTAATAATAAAGTTCCACATTTTTTGTTCATCTATCATCACAGAGGCAATCAAAATATTCTGTTATCCAGAATTCCTTATATTATGTGTAGTTGACATCTTCTCCAGATTACTTCACTACCAATTAATTTCTCATTGAAAATTATATTGATGAAATACAGTTATATTTTAGGCATTGTGTAGTAAATATAATTACATTCTTTGGTTAAAACATCAGCATTTCATCCCACAACAAGAGTATTTAACCACAATACATTTTCAATAATGTTATACCTTCTTAAAATATTTAATTTCAATTTAAATAAATATTTTGAAGAAATTTCTCTGCATTAGAATTTCTCTTTTGAACAATCTTCTAAATTTCTATGATTTATAAATGAAAATATCTAGATAATTACATTTTTAAAATATAAACAATGAAATTCATGAACAATTTATCTACTCCTTTTATTGAGTGAATCTAGAGTTCTAAAATGAAATTTCTATTTTGAAGAAAATTCTTTAAAGTTATTAATCCATCTTCTTTTGATATATTTGTAATTTGAATACATCAAAACAAATGTATATAGTAGTTAATTCCTTAGCAAAAGATAGGATTAAATTATTAAAAATTTGGTTTGGTTTTTATACTCCAATCGATTTCCGGTAGCATATATAATATTTGCTTTTCATGATTAGCATATATAATATTTGCTTTTCATGATTTTATATTTTCATATTGTTAAAATAATTATAATTTATAATTGGGTTCTAAATTTTATTTCTTTTGTTTTAGTTGCTATGATAGGACAATGGCCTGAGTTTATTTCCAAATCTATGGATTGGTTAATAAAATTCAGTTATTATAACAATTATTTATATGTGTTAAAATAATAAAATAATCATTTTAAAGTTATTAATTTTATTAATAATTATTTAAATATCTGTTTTTCTAACTTAAGATTTTAATGCTTATATATATAAAACAATACAATACTAGATTAAATCCAAAATTTTACCAAAATCCTTACACAATCATGGTTTCATCTACTACAAATAGACCTTCTCAAGTGAAAATCAAGCTAAAGGAAATAACATATATTTACAAACAAACAAGCCTTCCCATAATTCATTTCAAATTCCACATTTTAATATCAAAAGAAGTTTTCATAAGATTGATAGCCTCAGAATCAAAAAGTTTATCATCAAAGTCTCCTTTATTCTTCTTTTTAACTCATTTTTTTCATAAAAAATAACCAAAGCATTGTCAAACAAATATTCTATGACTTGTATTCAATTCATAAATATATAAAGCTGAGTTAAGATACCTATGTTTAACTCTACTTATATGAACCTTAATCCTTTCATTAAGGCTAAACTTACTCTGGTCTACATAAAATTTAGCATAACTACATGGAATCTTATAAAAAATACCAGGACTAGACCTGCTATCAATAGACTGTTTTGAACCATTAAGTAATGAATTCAAATTAAAACCTTTCCTTCATGAAACCTTCATTTCAACTAACAAATGACTATTCTTATAAACCAAATTATATATTGAAGCCTTAAATGGTAAAGGCATATACTCATTATTCTTACCAAAAAAATTATTACCATCAAAATCACAACTATAAACATTATTATTAAATACAACTTTTTAATAAAATCATGACTATAACCCAATTCTCCATATTCAGCAGCAAATTGATTTCTTTGAATATCAGAATTATTATTAAAATTATTAAGCCTTCTATTCCTACAACAAAAATTCAACAAAGATATTTTTATGCATAAAATCCAATGATGTTGTTTTGTTAAAAGAAGATAAAGGTGTGGCCAGTTTGTATTGTTAAATAATATTGATTTTAAAAGTAAAGTTTCTTTAGAATTGAATAATGGAAAATATGCTATTTTAGATTCTGATCCTAGTAAAAAATAAAATGTAAATTAATTAAAATTATGAAAGTTATGAAAAATAAAAAGATTTTTGATAGAACTACTTATTCAAATTGTTACCCTAGTGATTATGTGGCTCCAAATGTTTTCTTTAATTTGAAGTCTCATGAAGATAATTTTCCTTTGAGATGTATTTTTGATTTTACAGGAGAAATTGTTGATAAAATATCAAAATTTATTATAAAATAATTTAAGGATTATATAAAATTGGGTCAATTTTTGTGTTTCTTCTTCTTTTGAAGCTTTTAAGAAAATAAATGTTTTTGGTTTTGGATGATGAGTGTGTTTTTGGTAGTTTAGACATTGAAAATATGTACCAATCGGTTAATAGATTAAAAAGTATTGATGCTTTTCTTTCAATTTTAAAAAAATGGAATGTTTTTTGCAGATAAGATTAAGGTTTTTCATGATTTGTTTTTGCTGTTAGAGGATTCGATGTATTTTATGTCTAATGATGTGTTTTATAAGATTAGAGAGGGTTAGGTTATTGGTTATGTTATTTCTCCATTGATGGGTGCTGTCTATATTGACTATTTGGAGTGTAGTGTTATTAATCTGTTTTCATGTTCTATAAAATTATTTGTTAGGTATGTTGATGATTGTTTGTTTGTTATTCAGAAAGAGAAATTAGAAGAGATTTTTATGTGCATTGGATGCTTTTGATTTTAGTATTGAGTTTACATTTGAGGGGGGTATTTTTGATTTTGTAAAATTAAAGCTTTTTGATTTAAATGTTGAGAAGGTTAATGATGTTTTGTATTGTAGTCATTTTATAAAACCTAAGAATTTGAGAAATATGATTAGACCTGATAGTTATCAGCCTTTAATGCATAAAAAAATGTCTTAGTTGAATTTTTGTTGTAAAAATAGAAGGCTTAATAATTTTAATAATAATACTGATATTCAAAGAAGTCAATTTGCTGCTGAATATGGAGAATTGGGTTATAGTCATGATTTTATTTAAAAAGTTGTATTTAATAATAATGTTTATAGTCATGATTTTGATGGTAATAATTTTTTTGGTAAGGATAATGAGAATGTCTTTATGATTTAAGGCTTCAATATATTATTTGGTTTATAGGAATAATAATTTGTTAGGTGGAATGAAGGTTGCATGGAGGAAAGGTTCTGATATGAATTTGTTACTTAATGGTTCAAAACAGTCTATTGATAGTAGGTCTATTCCTGGTATTGTTTGTAAGATTACATGTAGTTGTGGTAAGTTTTATGTAGGCCAGAGTAAGTTTAGCCTTAATAAAAGGATTAAGGTTCATATAAGTAGAGTTAAACATAGGTATCTTAACTCAGCTTTATACATTCATGAATTGAATACAAGTCATAGAATATTACTTGACAATGCTTCGGTTATTTTTTATGAAAAGAATGAGTTAAAAAGAAGAATAAAAGAGACTTTGATGATAAAACTTCTTGATTCTGAGGCTATCAATCTTATGAAGACTTCTTTTGATGTTAAATGAAGGTGGAGCTTGAAATTAATTATGGGAAGGTTTGTTTGTTTGTATATATATGTTATTTCCTTTAGTTTGATTTTCACTTGAGAGGTCTATTTGCAGTAGATGAAACCATGGTTGTGTAAGGATTTTGGCAAAATTTTGAATTTAATCTAGTATTGTATTGTTTTATGGTTTTGCATTTTTATTTTTGCTAGTATAGTGTTAGGCAGTTTTGGTATTATATATATGTCTATCATAAATAATAAGCTTACTAATTCTAAACTTACACACACACACACACACACGCACATATATATATATATATAATGTTTTGATATTACATTTGGATAATTTATGTTAATAGGATTTAAGTAACCCTTACAATATGTGTGTTGTTAAAAATTTTAATATATGATTGGTTGATTGGATTTTGTTTAACTTATACATTGAAGTTGAGTTCCATATATATTATAAACTATAAGTTACTTAGATCTAATTATCTTTATGTTGCTTTCTAATCATATAATAAATTAGTAAAAAGAGGAGTTGTTGATTTAGGATGCTTATTCTACAATTCAAAAGTGTTACAAATAATTGCATATTGGCATACAATTACTCATCTTTGATGACCAAATGTCTTCTTGCAAAGCAATCTTTACATATTTTCAGGATTAATAATAATTATCCATAGAGTAGACTACAGTCCAATTCTTGGAATAATATATTAAAGAAAAAAATGTAATAATGAAAGAAGAATTTTGTTGGTGCATGTAATCTATGTAAAAATTCAAAGAATATTATTGAACGCTTATTTTTGTAGTGAAGAATGATCAGGATAAATTAATGGAGAATGTTATTTTAAAAGAGTATAAAAAAATCAGAGATTTTAGGATTTTTTTGTTTACATTTTTATAATGAAATAGGGTAAAATGAATTATTGCAGCTGAAAAAATTATTAACTACTGTATTATATAATAAGGAGTACAAAGTAGATGAGATGTAGTGGTTTACAATAGTTTAAAAAAGAATGTTATATATATATATATATGTGTGTGTATGTATATATATATTCTAACCTTGTCTATGCATCTTCACTTCAGAATAGTATATGATATAAAATAAAACAGGTTCTATCTCAGTTAATAATTAATAACTAAAATATTCAGCATTAAAATATTTCACTAGCTCAAATTTAAAATACGAATAAGATTCAGTTTATAAAAATAAATTAAATAAATATTTAATTTTTTCATGAGACTTGAAGTAAAAATACAGATGACAAGATAGATTACATTGAGCCAATATCCCATAGGATACTACCTCAATGGCATAAGAACACTATCCCCCTTATTACTATTTCAAATAACAAACTCATAGTATTCTTACGACTTTAATAACTTCTACTCACTAAGATTAAACTAATAATTAAATCTTAATCTTCTATTTAATAATCTAGCTCAATAAAATAATCTCAGGTTCATAAAGTTTATTCTAAGTTAATTTAAAAATACGGTAGTAAAATATGAGAAGAGATTTTATGTCATAATCTACTACACTTAAACTAATAATAATAAATAACAATAATAATATTCTTCATTGTTTAACTAATTCTGTGTATCTTTTCTTTTTACTATAATTTTATTACCATAATAAAATAATGAAATAATATAATATGATCTTATATCTTCATGTAATGATATAATAAATACGTGGTAGCATTTTAATAATCTGACAAACAAAATATGTGTGGCAACTGATAGCATATAATTTAATATAATATTGTGATAACTGATTTAAGACCAATAAAATAATGTAAGATTATGATTATCTAATTATAATGAATACCAATAAAATATTTAAAATTCTTAAAATAATTCTCTATTTATCTTTTGTGCAAAATTATATATTTGTTTCGATTATTATGCATATATCGTGTTTTCATGCAGAGATGTGGAGAAATAAATAACTGGGACACAAAATTTTTGAAATAACAAAATTTAACAAAGTTTATTACTAACAACAAATAAATAAACAATTTATTTACACTATTTACAGTGGATATCCTTAACTCTTTTTTACTTTACAGTTTGATCTACCTGGTTATAAAAAAAAATAATTTATATTTCAATTATATATCTTTATTTAGATTTAGGACAAAAATTTAAAAAAATGTTACTATTTGGTTTCTCATTATGGTTAACTTATTACAAATATATTTATCTACTTTATTAGCAACAGCATTTTATCCTTAATATTATTAAACTATCTTACTTTAAAAAATTCATACTTAGAAAACATTCCATAGAAAACAAAATTTTATAATGAGTATGGACTTCTCAAAATATAAAAAAAATTTCATCTTGCAAAGTCAAAGATGTTACACAAAATATTATCCAAAATTCAGTACTAGATTTTAGTATTTATCACACAATGTTTACTAATCATAATATATTCTTCTTTAAGCCTTACTTTAGTATGATATAAGTGTAATCATCAATATATTTCTGTTAATCAATCAATAAATAAAAAATATACTATGCATATTGTTTACATAATTTACTTTGTACTATTGTATTTTAAAAATATGCAATACTTATTTTTCTCTTAAAAAAAAATAATACTAAAGCTTTTAAAATAATTATCACTTTAAAGAAAATATCTTTGTTTAGATACCCTATTTAAAAAAAAAATTTATATTTCATTTCCGAAATAAAATTCAAAATATATTCTATGATTCTTTCTTTCCTTAGGATACTTTGGATCTTCAATTTTAAGTTATAATATTCTGCTCCTTATAAGCAAATAAACTAATCTTATACAAAAACGATAGCATAACCTAAGTTCTAAATTATTTATCATTTCTCTTAAACATATCTTCCTGAATGATGCAGTTACATGAAATAAAGATAGCAAAAACAGATGCATAGGATTAAGGAAGAAAGCTAAAGTATTACTCTTAACATATCTCAAAATCATGGCACAGTGCGAAGAGGTAGGCCATTTACCTGCCTAATATCCTCTAGTACAGGGACAATGTTAAAGCTATTTCTTCAGCTTTATTAGAACATCAAATATTTAAAGAAATATAAACATTGTCCAAATAAAAGGTGTATCAGTCATAGGGCTATGTTAACTATGCTGATATTCACATAAAGACTAAATATTATTTTTATTCCTTATAACATCCTATTTTTTAAAACAAATACATCATCTTGGTTTCCTGCTAACTATAGTACTTCCAAGCCACTATCTCAACATTATTTCTCAAGATTTTTCTACATCTTACATCGATAAATAACTATCTGCATTTACAAAACAATAAATAAAATTCATTAATAGTTAAACAATCTTACTATCCCATAAGAAAAGTTGCTTACTTCATTGCTCTGTATGTTTAATCATATACAATCTACTTAGACAATATTTGAATATCCAAACATGAAAATTTTAAAAGAATCACATAATTATTTGTTATGTTGGATTATATCACTAATAAAAAAAAAAAAAAAAAAAATTGTCGTATGCATATTTTCAAATCAATCTTATCTCATAATGTTTTTTAAAATGTTGTATAAAAATGCGTTTACATTTGTAATAAAAAAAAAACTTTTACACTTCATCCTTACAATTCATAGATGATCTAAAAAAAAACAAAAAACATACATTATAAATTATCAATAGTTATTATTATTACCAATAACCTTTATCTAGTCATCGTGTTCAGTAGGCTTCCTTTGTCCACTTGAGCATTGCAGATATAAAAAAAATTCACACCCATACACTTTATATTAAAGTATTTTTAGCTAAATTATTAGATTGTTATATTATAAAATTTTAATATTAATAAATTAATGTTTTTATGTTTTTCCTAATCTTATATAAAAAATTTAGATTTAAACTAGGTTAACAAAATAAAAGGAATCAAAACTATAATTACATATTTTCTTGACAATAGTTCCTGATAAGTCCAAAATGTTTATTATTTTCTCTAGAGTTTTTAAAAATGTTCTCCAAGCACGTTAAAGTTTAAAATAAAAATAATTATTAATCCATTTAGTAAAATTTAGAAAATAATCCTTGGTTTTAATTTTTAGGACGATAATATTAATTAATCCCGTGAAGCTTCTTAATCTTCTCTACCAATATTCTATGCATATCTGATGCATCAATCCATTTAATTTAACTTTAAAAATATTCGATAAACTTTTAAGTACTATTTGTATTTCCATGGATCCATCTTTTATTCAACTATGTGTTAACTTTTTTATATATGTTTCCTTCTTGATACCTTTAAACTTTCGTTTGGTATTTTTATAAATCTCTTTTAAAAAATAAAAAAAAATGTTACCTTCAGAAAGGATATAACATTTTACTCCTTTGAATATCATATTATATAAAATAATTCATGAAATATTACTATTTAAAAATAAATCTTGGATAAACTTATAAATAATATGTTTCAATACATTTTTTCATTAGACTCCGTATGATGTCCGTGCTGTGGTTTTTTTTTTATGTACCAAAAAAGTTCTCTGGTTATGCATAAATAAAGCTGTATCAATAAATATTTCAAATATTTTTTCAGTATTACAATTTATATCCATTTTATTTATCCATCCTTTATTGCGAAGTTTAGGTTAAACTTTTAGATAAAATACGACTGGTAAGTACTTTAAAAAATTAGAAAATCATCTCCACGAAGTTTCTAAATATATAATTTTTTTTTAAAACTTTCCTTTGCAAAACACTTTAAAATTATCAATTAGTTTTTGCAAAATAAACGATAAGAAAGTACAAAAAAAAATTGACTTTCTCTGGTTTCAATACATTATTAATCTTCCCCTATACCCTCGTGCAATTCATATTTATAGTCTGTAATAATACCTATTCCTATTGGTTAATTCTTACTTTAGCTTGAGAACAAATTTACATATTTTTAGTTTATAGTAGAATTGAATTTCAAAATTAGAAATTGTGACATAATGAACTTAAAATATTATTTAAAATATTATTTTTAAATAAATTATTATTTTATTAAAACCATTTAAACATTTAAAATAACTTTTAAAACAATTTTAATAACTTATTCTATTTCTTAATATTCAATTTATCTATTTTTATTTAAATAAAATATTTAATTTTTATATTATGAATGTATTCGTCTTTATTACATTATTTAAACATGTTATATGATAGTTAACTTAATGTTTAATACTATTTACTTTTATGATAGGCAATAATTCTATCCAATTCTATAATATAACTTTTAAAATATTTTAAACTTTCTTATTATTTCAAACAAGTGCGTGTGTGAGAGTATACATTAAAAGTCACATGATTAATAACTTTGACAGACAATTTTTAATCTATTTCTCTGCCCAGATTTATAAAATTGATACACTTATTATATTATATAAAATAATTATAAAAAATTTGGAAGAATAATTTTAAAAATATAGAATTAGATATAATTTTCACCATCATAAAGTTTATTTTTAAGATATACTATATTAATTTTGACTATTAAATATGACTATAAATTTAAACATAGCATTTACTAAATTATCAGTTTTAAATTATTAAAATCGAATTTATTAAATATACTTTTAATTTTTATAGCTGTGTTATTTAATATGGTTACAACCATATGAAACAATATTTTAAACTTTACTTAACTACTTTTTAAATAATTCGCCATAATTTTATATACTACATATTTGCTTTAGCTTTAAATTGTACTTTAAAAATATAATCAACAAACTATAATTAATGTATTAAAAGAACATATTCTAAAATTTAAAATTTTTAGTAATTGACTATTATGAACTATTACTGACCTATAGAAAAGGGCACAATATATATATATATATCCGATCTGTCTGTTTCAATATATATATATATATATATATATATATCACCCAAACAAATGACTTTATGGAGAAACCATTTTATTTTACATCAGATGAATAAGTTTTTTAAAACTCCTTTTTAATTACAATCTGTTTAATAGCCTTAAGGGATTCGTAGTCAAATATCTAACATATAGAGAAAGAATATTTCATGGTGAATAAATAATTAAGGTAACCATGTCACATTTTTACTGATAAATAATTTTATTAAGTAATGAAAAATATTAGCAATATAACAATATTCACAATTTACAAATGTATAATATATAAATATAAAATACAATACCCGTTATAAAATATATATATAAAAAAAAAAAAAAATTAGCGATAAATACAATATTATAGTCTAAATTATTTTGTAGCATAATCGAAAGCGCTACAAAATAATTTAGACTATAATATTGTATTTACCGTTAATTTTTGTTTTTTCTTATATATACACACACACATATGCAAATAAGTTATTGTATGTTTTCCTATATATATATCACTTTTCTCCAATTTATCTAGGAAAACATTATTTACTAAAAGTTGAAATTATTGTAAAACAACTTGTTGAATCTACTTCTCAGTATCATTGAGTATGGTTTGTTACATACATAATAGACAAATTATTTTTACTTTCTATTAAAAATTTGAAAACCAGGCACTCTTCACAAACCTGGAGCTTAATTGTAAATATAGAGAATTTGAACTCAGTCTTTCAAGCACCCATCAACTATCCACACTATCTCATACAACTGATATACATGACCACACACATGTAGAAAAGGTAAATAATCACCAATATATGCATTTCATGCTAAAGCAGCCCTCATCAATAATGTTGGCATCAGTATGGGATTTGGACTTTCCATCTTCAGATTTTCAATGATAAGGATGGCTGAAAAGCTGGAGGTTGGAGTGAATTGAAGCCTGTCCATTAAGGTGTGAAGATTTTCTATCTTAATATAAACTGAGAACTGATTATATACATATGTGTGTGGGAAATGATAATCTGGACCAACTGATGTGTTCTGGTTTAGCATGAAATACATATATTGGTGATTATTTATCTTTTCTACATGTGTGTGATCATGTATATCAGTTGTATGAGATAGTGTGGATAGTTGATGGGTGCTTGAAAGTCTGAGTTCAAATCCCTACATTTTCTATTAAACACAATTTGATTTCTGTAGATTTACATTCTCACTATTCTGCTTCTGAAGACTCAATAAAATACTAAATGGTGATTTTTGGATCACATGCAATATAAATTGAATAAATAAAAGAGGACTTTAATTGGCAGCAATAATAACAGTTTCACTTTGGCTGATATAAAGGCTATAGTAATAACTAATCTCTTTCCATACTGATAGGTTTTATTTCAAAATGGAAATAACTACCTCGTGCAGAGGTATAAAGCATCAAAACCCAGTAAAAAGATAGAATAATACTATTCTATCTTTGGATGTTATTACTATATAAGCTTAGTTGTTAACTTGCTTTTTAAATTATACCGTGGATTTTGTCTATTCTTTTAATTTATGAACAGAATAAATATTCTGCGATCAAAATTAATATATTCAATGAATGAAGACTAAGAGAAATATTAATTTTAATGATTGTAATTATAAATATATAATCATAACTTCTAAATATATTACGCAATGATTGCAGAATATTCAGTCTATACTTAAATTAAAGGAATAGACAAAATTCACAGTATACTTTAAAAACCTAATAAAAAACTAAGCTTATATAAAACAGAGCTCAATGATAGCGTAATAACATTTTATTTTTTAACTGATTTTTGATGCTACATAACCCAGCGGGAGATAGTTTCATCCCTTGTAATTATAGATATTTAGAAGTTACGATTATTTATTTTTTATGGTATTTTTAAAGTAATTTCCA